>JAFNEN010000184.1:0-272500 GCA_019343175.1 Oedothorax gibbosus
TCGTAACATTTTTGTGCATAACTACCGCAGCATACAACTTTTAAAACAGTTTTAGTCAATTTAAAGATACGTTTTTAAATGGATTGTACAATAAAAATTATCATCGCATATCTCACGTAAGTCTCTACGTAGAAATTTAGTATCAATCTAAATCATGTTGAAAATATATTTATCTTTCTAATATGCTGTACTTCTACAATGAACAATCTTTAAAGAAAAATTAAAATGAATTAGAACTAAATAATTATAATCACTAGTTTGAAAGAAGAACCTGATAAGCTATGTTTGTTTTGATTTTGAACATTTCTCAGATATATCCCTCTGAAAACCCACCGATATTGGTGGGGTAACCCATAGAGCAAATTCGGCTCCTTATCTCCTCCTTTTTGGCATAACTCGCACTTGTGAATAAGGAATTTGACGAAACCTACCGATCTATCACCCAGACGGGGGAAACCTGCGGGTGACCCGAACTTGTGAATACGGCCGGTAGAGGGAGATGCACACTGCACAGACACACAAATGGATTTTTTGCCTAAAGGCTGCCGCCTTTAAAATCCTGCCTAGTAATTTTCATTCAGGTCGTCCGTAGAAACTAGATGTAACACAAAAACTTAAGAAGTATTCTCAACTGTTGGAGCCACTAAAGGCTAACTTTATGTAATTGAAGATTTTTTTTAGTGTAAGACACTTAAAAAAAATATATGTTTTATTATTTATTTGCAGTAAGTGTATATCAATTATTCTGCTAATTTCTTTTAATTTGATGTTAAAAGTTAAGTGATAATCACTTTTTTATTCTGTTTGGAATTAGCCTAAAGCTTTCCAATATGTCTCGCCTTTTCACTTCAGAATTAAGACACACACAAAAAAAACCATTAACTAGTTATCAAACGTCATCTTTGCGGTACGTCAAACACCGAGGAGAAAAATCAAAAAATAAACTACTAGAAAGTGATATTAAAATGTATCCCACTTCCTCCCACTCATTTCATACATGACGTTGGGGGGGGGGGGGGGGGTGAGGGTGATCAGAGTTACATGATTAATGAGTTGTACCACTGGATTCAGTTACAGTTGAGGTTAATCGACTACGTAATCGTGGGGGTATCGAGTGTCCCTATTGTCCCATTCGTCTCGACCTGTCCCGCCAATTTACAAAACACTTGGCAGTCTGTCATTTTCTGGTATTTTGTTTGTCACATTTGGCGTCATATCCAATTTTTTCTGCTTAAATTCTTTAAAAAGAGGATTTTTTTTACAAACTAATAATATTGTTTGAAAAAAGGATTTTTGTTGCTAATTGTACTACTGTGTTGCTTTTATTAAACAGGATGAATATAAGTACAAACAAAGAAAAACGTCAGCGTCAACCTTATAGACTTTATGGACTAGCATCAATTTCCGTGTACGCAATACTAAATAAAATCCCGATGATAAATAAATATGAATACAAAATAACAAATACTAGTTAAAATAGTTTTTTAAACTTGTTGTTAAACTGACATATTTAAAAAGAAATGAATAATTCATCGAAGTGTTGTTTAAAGGCAATAATTTCTGCATAGTTATGTAAATCTGAGTCTATACGACTCAAATATGCGTTTTTATTAAGCTCTGTGCATAGTTAAGTTTTTTTAATAGGCTACAAACCCTTATTTTTTCAAAGCAATATTTTTGCAATCTTTATGTAAATATGTTAAAAATTATGTTTACATACGTAGGGAACTGAAGTATATTCGGTTCTATGTTCTTAAGACCTATCACACACAACCATTCTGTGTTCACCATTCAATACAAATTAAATAAATAGTTTTTGAAATAGCTTATGTGTAAGAAAAAGACACTTATGTGTAAGAAAAACACTTATGTGTAAGAAAAAGACACAAAATAAACATTAACGAAAACTCAAAGAAAAAATTGACAGTGGTATTATGGCTCTTTATTTTCATACATTTGGCGAGAGAATCTAGACAACACATCCATCAAACCCGAACTTCACGTACTGGTAACCCATCAAAAACACAGTAGCCCCGGTGTGAGAGGAAAAGACACGTCTACTAAAGACACCAAAAGTCCCCAAATCATTTTTCACCGGTGGCCCCAAGTAGAGACACACAAAATTAAGGGCCCATTGTCTGGGGCTGTGCGCGTGGCCCACCCAACACTCACCTGCCTGGAAGCCAGAGACTTTGGATACAGTTGGCAAACCTAAAAGGGGACCGGCATCGATTGGAAAGTCAAGTGACTTTCCCAGAGAAGATTTGCATGAAGGCGAGGCTTTAACTTATGGAACGTTCTGGAATGGAAGTTGGTTATTTTGGTACTAGCGCATTATCCTGTCAACCATTTTAGCCAAACACGATACATGAGTATATAATTTATAATAAATATAATAATCAATAAAATTATACAATGCGAATTATTATTAAAAACACACTCATAAAAGCGTAAATTAAGTTGAAAAAAATAATGAAGAAATAAAAAATATATATAATAGTTAAGATAATTTGTAATATTTGCAATACAATATACGTATAGTTTAATAGATTTTTTTTGAATTTCATGAAAAAATTAGCGCCAAAGGATTTGGCGAGCGTTGGCAGGTCAACTGGAAAATACACTAGTACCTTATTTTTTATATCAATGCTACATATGTATATCCAACATGTACTACAACAAAAAATATCTTTCAAGTATTTATCATTTAGTTTGTATTTTTATTTTTTGCTCGATTAACAGCGATAAGTTGCCAAACGTATAACTCTTTCTCGCCAAATGAAGAACTCATCGGGCCCCCTCCTCATTCAACCGTTCGATTAGCAGTGCATTATATTATTGTTCGTTGGGTGGGGGGTATTGTCACGTGACCGAATGATTTATCTGCACCCCCTCCCGTGATAGATGGATGTTGGAATCTGTCCTGGAAATCAGATCTTCCAGCATATCGCATATCTGCATCTGGGTGCAAGCGTTTTGCAAGAATTGGATTGCACCATTAGCGGAGGACACCTTTTTTAGGGTGCTTACCACCAAGTTGGGTGTTTCAACCTTCTGTTCGCGTTGAAACTTCATGGGAAGTGGTGGGCTAATGATGGGTTGATGGAGTTACGGTGGCACCTGTCACTTAACATGATTTGGATGGATGTTGAGAAACAAAGTAGAGTCCTATTTTAAAGCACGAACCATGTTTATACAATACACTGCTAAAACAATTAGGGGAACCCATGGTTTAAACCCTTTCATCCCCAATGATTCAATTTGGTATTATCAGGTTAGTTAATATCGTACTTAAATTGATAAAATTTAAGTAAATTAAACACAAGTTAAACAAACGCATAATCTTCCTATAATTTGTGTTAGCAAATCTAACTAAGAGTTGAAAACACCACACGCTTTCCATTATCACTCAGTAATGGATATTTAATACTCTAGAATTTGGTTACAGAAGGCTTTCGTTTTTCAGGAATACCTTTAAAACCTAAAAAGTTATATAGCAGCTACCCTTTGCGCATGCGCAATTTTCTCTCAAACCGTATTATGACGTCTGATAGAAAATAAGAACTTCCATACCAAATTTGAAGTCTATAGCCCTTTTAGTTCGATTTGTTGATTGTTTTCAGACAGACAGTCTGAACTACGAACAACTGTTCAAAAACTAATTTCTCAGAATCAACAACCTCTAAAACATATGTATCTCCATTTAGAATTTTTAACCCCATCGCAATACTTTCATTATGTATAATAATCTCTATATATAATACTCTTATACGGCGCCCAAATTTCCTTATATTTCTAACTCTGGAATGGCAACAATCGCAATGAACAAAAATACTACTAATTTCAAAATGGCCGACTGAAAACAACAAAAAAGTGTTTCTTCAGGAATGGCTTGAAAAAGGGAAAAATAACTATAAATATTATGCACAAAACATAGTTCGATACGGCAGAAAAACATTGAATGTATTTTTTGAGAAAAGCACTACGAAATAACACTAGTATTGACAATTTCGGGAATGGCTGCAATAAGGCAAAAAAATGAAAAACAACCATAAATATTGTGTGGAGAATCAGTAAGTTTAAATTTAAACATGCATAATATTAGGGACGTTTAATGTTTGAAAATTGAAATTATAATTACGATTGACTGAACTACCAAACACAATTGTTAATAAAATAGGAAAAATTCAAATTGGTTTTACATATAGGTTCTAAGCGTTGACGGCTACTACTGTTTCCAATTTATTTACAAACGGATCTTAGTCAAACAGCGAAATATTTTCTCAATAATAACCATTAATTTATAAGCATTAATTGGTAATTTTTTTTTTTTAAGGATACTAAAGGCGGTTAACCTAAAAGACCGTGCCCGGATTTGGCGCCAGTCGAAAAATGTCGCCAAGTCAAAAAGGCAACAAACCGTGCGTTTGCCAAGTCTGTAAAATGACAACAAATAATTACTTAAAATGCTGCTCAAAACTGAAACCCGGGGGTTGGCGAGCGATAGCGAGAAGGGGGCGTGCCCCCTAGTATTTTATATTTAGCAATGGTTTTTTTTCACGTCGTGGATGACAACAGCTCCAATGGTTGGCTGTCATGTGTTGCCTGGAATTACTTATGTTTCGGTATTCGAAAATGAGTTTTGCTAAGAATATTTTAATCATAAAGTTTTTTAAATGCCCACTTCTTGCTGTGCTGTTGGTTGTTCAAAACATTTGTTAAAGAAAGCTTGCATAGAAAGAAAAATTCTTTTCATCTATATCGGTCATTTTAAGAATGAAACCGAAGCAACCAATGAAATCTAGTTCGGATACAATTGAAACAAGAGTGTTACATCATCTGAAACATTCTCTACTACTACTACTCCCTGGCACTACAGTCCATGCTGGACCATGACCTCTATAACAATGCGACTCCAAAGTCGCCTGTCTCTGGTCTTCGCTTTCCAGTTCTTAATTTTCATGGCCTTCAGATCTCCTTTCCACTTCATCTATCCATCTTTTTCCACAGGCCTTCCTCTTCCTCTCTCCCTGACATTGCCCCATGAAAACTTTCTTTGTGCCTCTGCTATCGTCCATTCTTTCCATATGTCCCAGCCATTGAATTCTCTTTGTTTTTATGATGTTAATAATGTCTTTTTCTCCAAATAGTCTAGCCACTTCAAAATTGTATCGCCTTCTCCAAACATCACCTTCTTTGATAGGTCCAAATATGGCTCTTAAAATTTTTGCTCCCAAGTTATTAACATCTTATCTTCTCTTGCTTTTGATTCAAGGTCCAGGTCTCCGACCCATATATAACTGTTGGTCTTATTACAGTTTTATATACGTAGTTTTTTGTTTCTGACACATTATCATTGAAAGTAAAAATAGACTTAATGAAATTTTGCAATGGAATGAAAATTGTTAAGGTAAGCCCGAGCTTTACGAGCAATTCGAGAGGTCGGTATCCAACTTCTAGCAAAGTCGATGGACCCTCTTCAACCCCCTAGTATCAGTAAATATAAAAAGGGGACCCCTGTTTGACTCTTTGTCGAGGGGCGGTTCCGCCGTAATCGCCTCGGATTATCCTCGCTTATCGAGTGCCAAATCTCGTCCCAAAGGCCCCTTTTCCCCGGATTACACGGTTACCTGTGCAGATGCTGATGTTGACCAAGTTTGGTGAAAAAAAAAATCGCCAAATTTACATTGTCATCTACAGGGTTCGAAATTCACGGTGGCTAGTCGCAAAATAAATTTAGTCAAAATAAATGTAGTTGCAATAAATTGTCACAAAATAAATTATAGTTGCAGTTATCATGACTTTAGTTTTTCAAAAAATCGTTAATACTAACTTTTTTCTGTATCGTGGTTTCCAACAATCTTGCAAAAAAATAATCACCTTAAAATCAGTAATCTTCACCGATCCTAAATGTTTCAAAATATTGCTGTGATCATATATTCGCAAAAATTCTACAGTCCTGAAATCTTACTACTGCGATATAAATGCGAATAATTGTGAACAAATTCAAATCGTTATATAACTTTCTTATCGTGTTCCACAATCTGCAAAATATCGCTGAAATCATAATCTCACTCTAATTTTAATATTGTTGGATCAATATCGCAAAATTCATCCTAAATCCAACTTTGATCTACAAATTGCGAAACTTCGGTGAACTTCGTGAAAGAACCCAATTTCAAAAAATCGTTAATACTAACTTTATTCTGTATCGTGGTTTTCAACAATCTTGCAAAAAAATAATCACCTTAAAATCAGTAATCTTCACCGATCCTAAATTTTTCAAAATATTGCTGTTTCGCAAAAATTTGGCAGTCCTAAAATCTTACTACTTCGATCTACAAATTGCGAAACTTTCGGTGAACTTCGTGAAAGAACCAAATTTTAAAATCGTCCAGTTGGGCACTATAGACTCCACAAATGGGGGAGAACTTTTTCCCAAAAGTTTTTTTTCATAATTAAATAAAAATGCTCCTAGGTAATGTGTATTTGCTCCTATTTTTTTAGTTAGTCGCACAGATTGCTCCTTAATTTCTTTATCCAATTTCGAACACTGGTCATCTAGCTTTATGATGAATGCATTCTTGTTTTAGAGCATAGTACAGGGTGGCAAATTTAAAAAGGTTATATAAAACGTATAACGGATTGTTGATTGGGGCTTCATTTTATAATTGAAGAGCTTAGTGGAAGAACGTGCTAAGTGGCAAAAAGGTGAAAATGAGAAAATGAGCATTAAAGTTTTTAGTTTGCACTCAGATCTGTTGAAAACAGAACTTAAGCGTAAAAAATATACTAAACTTAAAGGTTGATGAAAAAGGGGAAACTAGTTATCGTTAAAGAAGTTAGTAATATGTTCATTGGCACAAAAATCCCAACCAAAATCAATTTGAATTTTTTTTCAAATAAGTGACTTAGCACGTTCTTCCACTAAGCTCTTCAATTATCACCCTGTTTATTGGCCATTTCACCGGAAATCAAACCAAAATTTTTTTTTTATCGCAAGCCTATTACATATGATTTTCAAAAATATCTCAATAATAATTGTTCAAATGGTTTAACTGTGGCAGTTATGAAACTGTGTTTGTTTTAACCGTAATCTTACTTGGAGATGAAGTTTTGGTTTTGAGATGTGCGTGCGTGTTTTCTAGCTTAAAATGTTAGATTATAAATTTTTACGTGTGTTGTAGAGAAATAAACTGCTTTTGGGGGCCCGGATGGCCGAGGGGTTTGCATCGCAGACCATTACGCTAACAGTCTGCGCGCTGTAACGGGTGCGGGTTCGATTCCAGCCTTCGCCCTGGGTGTACTTCCTTTCTCTGTGACAGTAAAAATTCTTTCTGTGTCTGTCTTACTTGACGAAGGCTTATAAGCGGGTCACTGATCAAGCACACAAGCCGGAATATATATGTACCTACCTAAACTTCTTTTGGAGAAATGCTATTGTTCGTTTTGGAGTAAGTCATGCAGTCTTCTAGAACCAGCCTTTTTAATAATAATAATTTTTGTTTTTCTATGCGTAACAAATTGATTTTTCATGGTACTAAAATTTTCACAAATTTTGATGTCATATTTTACCCTAAATTTTCGTTTACATAATTTGTGAAAAATAAACTAATATTCGCAAAATATTACTTTTCTAAAAGTTTGTAAAAAAAGTATAACTTCTAAAGTTAAAGCTTGACTGTAATCCCATAGCTTATTGGGGTAATTCCATGCAAAATTATTCTTTCTGTAGTGTAAGTCACGTTTGTGAAAAGTGATTATCACTACAAATTTTAACATTAAAGGAATTTTTTTTTAGCGGAATAGCTGATCTACACTCATTAAAACTAAATAATGTAACATGCTTTATTTAATTTGATTCAGTTTTCAAATTTAAAAAGCTTGCAATCTCCTCTTAAATTGTGACTTGCACTACAGTTGTATAGAATAAGCCATCGGCGAAAAACAGCAATCCGATAGGACGCCAATTCAGCCATCTTGCATCCAACGTTGCAGCCCCGCCGTATTTAATCTCTATTTCAACTCTGATGCACAACAACGAGATCTATATCACCGAAAGAACATCGGAACAAACAATATTGTTGTCGTTGCTCGAGCCCACATTTGCACTGTACGCGGATTACACGGGTTTTTGAAAATGTAAAAAGCACATCGGCGCAAAAAAAAGGAGAGGGGAATATAGTGTTGTTGTCGGGATTTAACGTCGAGACAGAATTTTTGGGTTTGCTTTTAGAGTCACTCAATATCGACTCGTAATAGTACGTATAGAGTCACTAAGTCTTCAAATTCTATAGACGGGTCTCTCCAAACCGAAGTGTCTCGGTGTTAACTAACTGAAAAAATAATTTTCCAAGCTAAACAAGTAGATTTGTTACAGAATCTGTCACTTAAACCGCTTCCACGCAACATTTATGCTCCAACAGGAAACAAACTATTTATACACCACATAAAGAAATTCGCCAAACCGGGCCTTTAGCTAGTTGTAATTAAAACTTTTAAACACCAAAATTAACTATTTTCATTAATCATCTTTCTCAGAATTAATAATTAGACTTTATCGTTTGCAAAATTTGTTTGAAGTTCAAAGAATAAAGTTGTAATTTTTTTGAATAAATATCTTTGAGTCGCCACAATTTCCCATTTACATTTCTTTCGAAAATTCAGTTATTTATCGTTTGTTAAATTAATTTACAGTTCGAAAAATATATAATTAGTAAAATTGATGCTTTAAATATAAAAGCGAAACTTTGCACATTTTTTATGCCAAGTTAGAATTCTCTATGCATCTTTCTCCATACATATATAATGAACCATCAATAAAACTCTATTGTGATATTACAACAATCCAAACCGAATTAGATCACATAAATAAATATTATTTCAAAAGTTTTATTTTTATTTTAAATAAAGTTTCTCGTACGTTTAACGAAATGACAACAGTGAAAATATTGAAGGAAAATGGAATTTGCATGTTATTTCAATGTAGATTAAATTGTTCGTTATTTAAACTTTAAATAAACTTCTAATTAAATTTTTTAAATGAAATTTGGAATGTAGCCTAGTCTGATTTTTTGCTTCAAAATGACGTATCCCACTTGTTTGTGAGACTTACGGATCGTTCTGTGAAAGTGGGTGACAGACAGACGGACGAACTGAACGATTATAATACCTTCCACTTTTTACGTTATAAACGTAGTGGGGAAGCTAAAACTCCTGCTGTGTTGAATATTTATGCATACGTTTTTTTATATATATTAAATGTAGTTGAACCAATTTCAAAATAAATAAATTAAGGAACCCTGTAAGGAAGCTACAGTTATCATTTAAAAAAAAAAAACCTTTTGCAAAATATTTAATGCAGCCGGTGTAATGTGGCTTAGAAAATTATATTTTTCTTTTGGATTAACCTTGGAGATAACAGAGACACTCTTCGGTTTAGAGACCCGCGTCCATTTCGGCATGTTTACCAAATTCACGAAATTTCGTTACTTGACAACACAACAAATCGAAACCGGACGCAAGATCTCACAGCTGCACTATGGAGAATGTGAGGTTTTGAGCCAGCCCTCAAATAACTTTAATTCAAACACAAAACAACTTAACTATGATGATAGGCAGGTTGGTACATGTATTTTCCGGTTTGTGTGCTTGATCAGATCAGAAACCTGCTAATAAACCTTCGTCGTCAAGTAAAGCACAGACAGAAAATTTACTGACACAGAGAAAGTACACCCAGGACGAAGGCGGGAATCGAACCCGTACCCTGTACAATGATCAGACTGTTAGCGAAATGGGCTGCGATCAAAACCACTAGGCCACTCGGGTCCCCAGGCGATGAGAATTACATTTAGCCAGTCGTCTGGGGTTTGATATTAAAATGGATCCTTGAATTTAACATGATAAATCTATTGACAAACGGGAGTGCCCGGTGAAGCCCAAAGGACCGGCAATTACTGTACCGGACAATTACCGGATACCGTTACCTGGATGAGGCACGTCGTCATGTCTCTTCGGCAAGTTATTTCCAGCATCTAGTAATTTGGTGGAAACGCATTCATGCCCTATTTGTGTATACAATTAACACCCTTCTTACCTAATAAAACGTTAACTTAAGGGCGAATGAGCCCGATTGAAGGCGGGTCTCTAAACCAAAGTGCCTCAGTGTTAATTCAATAGGAAAAATTTAGTTTCTAAGACATATTTCTCAGGCTGTATTGAATATTTTTACAAACGGTTTTTGTAATGATCATTGTATATAATCCCACTTTTTGAAATTGTTTCGAATATTTTGTGCCAAATTATTTAATGAAAATTTAATAAAGAATATTCGAACCCATTTAAAAAAAGTGGTATTGTCGGGATTGTTGAGAGGCTTGTTGATTATCGACTTCGGCCACAGGGGCCCGAACCCCCTATCAATTTCTATGTTTACAAAACCAACAATCGTTGCCATTTAGAAAAACATACATTTGCAGCTACCAAACGATTCGCTTCGACAGTGGGGCGTCTCGGAGGAGCCACGGATGTCACTATCGTCTGCGTTGACCTCCCCTGACCACCCAGGCACTTGACCTCTGCACACCACCAGCCGAAAATTGACTGATGTTTCCAGTGACGAAATTTTCAGGGTCGATTTTTGAGGAGCAATCGCCAAATTTGGCTACTTTTTAGTTTTTAGTAGAAGTTTTATAGATTTTTAGCCTACTCTTCTATTTTTAATTAGAAGAAATTAAAAAAAAATTAAAAATTTGGTATTGACATGCTGACGATGTCCGTCTGTCTGTCCGTACCCCCTTCCAAAATCGGTTCTATCCGTCGGATCTTAAAAATTCTTTTTTCGTTAGAAAGGTATGACTTCAGAAACCCAACTTTATACTTTTTGTGTGTTTGTCTGTAGGTCCGGATGAACATCTGTCTACTGTTAGTCAGCAAATATCCCATTAAATTAGCATTTTCATTTAATTTTAAGTCATTTAAGTAACAGGAAAGCAGGCTATTTTTTTGGAACTTCTTGTTTTTAAATGTAGGTGGGCTATTCTCTCTAAAGTTAATAATATCAATCTGTGATATAGGTAAAAAATAAAGTTCAATTTTGTAGTTGTTGCTTGGAATAGATAAAGAAGCATGTTCATAATGGCATGCATAATTACGTCACATACTTTAAGCAGAATTTTTTTTAATCAATAATATTCTATTTAACCACTAATACAGAGCAGAAAAATTCAAATAATAGACTTGCATTTTTTAAAAAAAAAATTACATGGACGTTTGTATTTCTCACTTTATTTTAGTGTTTTTTTAAACTTAAATTAAATTTAAATTTAACAATTACGATTGCAAATGCACTGCAAAAGTGACTAATTTTATTTTAGTTTATAATATTCAACATTTTGTCATACAGGAAATTTTTCTACTCTTCTAGTCTCTATTTTAAAAAGTTTGCAGAATAGTCTAATTTCTTGGCTGACCAAAAACCACTAGAAATATATCTTTAAGACGCCTTTTTCGGGAGTCAAAAGCTTCAAAAATATGAATTGAATAGCTTCCAAAGCACCCTTTGAAACTCTCACTATGATACATTCATCAAATTGCGTCTGTTTGAGGCGTTGCTTTTTCGTCATAAATGTCTAAATAAAGGTGACGAAGTTATCCAAAACGGAGCCTGCAAGTTTGTTTTTTGGTTAAAAGACTCTATGCAACGAAAAGAAACATTTACAGAAACAGAGTTTATATTCGGATTCATTTTACAAGCACGATTTTGAATTTCTTAAAAAATAGTTAAATGAAGGAGATCATATATGGTAAAAACAAGTAGGTTTGTAACAGAATCTGTCACTTAACCCGCTTCCACACAACAGTTGTGTTTAACAGGTAAAAATGCGCCAAACACAGCATTAATTCTATATTAAACATATACATGCTAAATTTGGTTAGTTTCATTTATTTTATTTCGAAAATTCAATAATTATTCCTTATCGTTTGCAAAAATTAATTTATAATTCAAAGAATAAATATGTAATGTTCCTCGCTTTTAAATAGAATGAAAACATTTCATATCAACATGCAAAGAATCTCGTAGTGAAATATATTCATCGTCATTTCAAACTGATCGATGTCGCAAAAAAAATTATTTTAATTTATTGTCTAAAAGAATTAAAGTTTCTCTAGCGATTGTTGTGAATGGAAATGGTGATTTAATTTTAATTAAAATGGCTTCCTATGCTTTTTAAATGAGCATTAAATGTTGCAGTTTTTTTAAAGAATTAAAGTACTTTGAATTCGAATTATTTTCTGAAATTTTTAATGTTTTCTAATTTCGATGCGCTGAATTTTCCCACTCGTATCACACTTGTCCGTAGCATTTGTAGTTTGGGTTATGAAAGTGGGTGATGGACAGATGGACAAACAGACGGGCAGACAGACGGACTGAACGATTATAATACCTTCCACTTTTCATGTTATAAACGTAGTGTGGAAGCTAAAAAGGAGTGTTATGACAGTAAATATCACTTAGAACTACTTACTTATTTATTTAAAAAATAAAATTAAATATAGTCATGATAATATAAAATAGTTTAATTAATACATTTTCTGCAATATTAAATTTTAATAAAGTTGCAATAATAAAATTTAAATACAGTTTTGCTATTAAATTTAATAAAATTCATCTAGTAAAAGCCATTAAATCGATGAATACTTATTCAAAAAATTGGCTTCAAATATCTTGTGGCGTGTTTTTTGGCACCGGAAACATCGCATGGTGCCCTTGGCGACCGCCATAGTTGGCCACACAGCAGGGGACTTCACGAAGAAACGCCCCCAGCGACATCAATCGGGGGTGCTATTTGTCAACCCCCACCCCCTCTCTGTATTTCGAACTTTTCAACTTATATCTAGGGGTAGGGGGATAAAAATAGCAGGACGTAGTTCCTTACAGCTTTCATTCCTGCTTTTCCACCGATCGGTGCTCTGTTCCCAAGTGATATTGAATCACCAATCGTTATATTCAAATCGATATTGAATCACCATAATCAGTCAATCGAATTCCATAATTAACATCATCGATCTTTGATCACATTTAGTCCTTAACTGCTCTTTTTGAAGAGACAATTTTGGTGAGACATTTCGCTTTTTGGTGAGACATATTTTGCTAAATACTCAGCGTGGCTCTAGCACAACAAAATATGAAACCAGGTTTTATTGATTAGTTTCTACCATTTACTAAAATTGAATAGGGAGGATAGGCCATTGCACAATGATGCTTATTACGAGCATTTTTCAACTGCCGGAAAACGCAGACCTCTGATTGTTTTTTGGCTCGCCATAATTACTAGCCAAAAAGCGTCTTTGGTTTGTTTAAGTAATTGCAAGGTTGGCAGTTAATATGCCCCCTCCCAGTTGTATTTACGCCAAGAACATAGGTCTGCCGTCGATTGTTCGTTGGCGCCGAATTCAATTGTTAAACATCACCAAAGGCTTATTTAATTAGAAAATATCATCTGCTGTATTTGCTTGTTAGTTAAAAGCTTGGTTTGTAGTTTAGTTAAAGTCATTCTGGCTAAAAAATAAATGGATTTTGCTTTTAAAAGTTCAGCGTAGAGACATAAAATAATTTCTTCAATAAATAAATTCTTTTGTTTTTTTTGGTTTTAAAAATGCTTGTTGTCAATTCTTAATTTGTTTGAGTATTTTTAGTTTTTAAATAATGTATTACTCTTATTTTGAATAATTTTATTGTTATAATTCTTAAACTATTCATTGTTTTCAATTCTTCAGGATTTATTGTTTTTGATTTTAAATCTTTTCTCTATTGTCATTTATTAAATAATTTATTATTGTTAGTTCTTTTTTAAATTTATTGTTGTTAATTCTTAATGATTTTATTGTTGTAATTCCTTAATGACTCATTGTTGTTATTTATTATTATTAAATTTTAATTTTTCTCTATTGTAATTTATTAAATACTATATTATTGTTATTTCGTTTATAAACTAATTGTTGTTGATTCTTAAAGATTTTATTGTGGCAATTCCTAAATGATTCATTGTTGTTAATTCTTGATGATTTTATTGTTTTTAATTTTGAATTATTTATCTATTGTCATTTATAATATTAAGCACGTTATTGTTGCTAGTCCGTTTCTAAAATTATTGTTATTAACTCTTGATGATTTCCTTAACGTTAATTCTAAATTTTTTTTCAATGTTGGTAGCTTTTATTATTATATTATTTTGTTAATTCTTAATTATTTCTATTTTGTGTATTCTTATATTACGAGGGTTGTTTTTTTTCAACCTCCGATGGACTGTAAAAAAAAGACGGGTCAATATACAAAAAAAGGTTTTACCACCAAAAGTAAGGTACAATATAGCTTATTAATCTACATAATCACCTTGCCGATAAAGGCATTTGTCATATGTATCTGTAAACAAGCTTTGCAATACCCTCTTCATAAAATGTAGCCGCCAATGGTTTGAAGGGAGTTGTGACGGTTTCTTTGAGATCCACGTCAATTTGGAAGCGCTACCATCCAAGTCACTATGCTAATCGATAATTCACTTATGGTGAACCTTTGAGTTTCTCTAAACACTTGGTCAACTCGCTTAACAATGTCGTCTGTAGCGACAGACTTATTTTGTTGGCCCCCTTCCTCATGAACATCAGTTTGGCCACCTTTAAATTATTTTTAACACCATTCACGAATAACGCCATCACTTATAAAGGTGTCTCCATACACTCGACTCATTCATCGATGAATTTCTATTGCACTGTTCTCTTTTGTCTACGAGAAACGAATAACAGCTCTCAATTCGCACTTGGCGGCTACATTTTATGAAGAGGGTATTTCAAAGCTTATTCACAGATATGACAAATGCTTTAATTGCCAAGGTGATTATGTAGAGAAATAAGCTGTATTGTAACTTACTTATGGTACTAAAATCTTTTTTGTATATTGAACCGTCTTTTCTTTACAGCCCATCGGAGGTTGGAAAAAAAGCAACCCACGTACATTGATGCAATCTAATATTTGTCTTCAAATTAGGGTCTCATTTAAAAACATTGTTGAAGTAGCTATTGTATAGGGTTGCTGCTATGAAGTGCTAACATACTATTGTGGTAAAATTTTATGTTAATAATGAATATTTTTGAATTCGCCAAACTAGCGATGCATTGCTGACTATAGCACTACTCGAAACAATCGTAATTATTAGGTTTTTTCTCCTAAACCTCGACCTTAACTCCAATTATTGGCCACTGTTCGGAAAACAAAAGCAGAATAAAACTTCGATATTTCAAATGATTGACTTCTTTTTATCATTCCTTTGCTTCGTTCTACCCTCGCGAACAGTAGCTAAGCTCAAAATTATTTAGTTGGTTTAGTTAGCCAAAAGCTTAATTGACATTTTGTTAGAAAGCAAGTTTGTTTTAATTCAGAGCCTTTCAATGCTTCTTAGTTGTTGCGAAATAGTAATGACCTTTTAAATTTAGTCTGGGTTCAAAAAAGGAGACAGATGTATTTTAAAAAAAACTTTTTTATTGATTTAATCCATATTTATAACTTCATTTAGTTGTATTTTTCTACACATTACAACTGTATCAAATATACCATTAGTTATATAAACTAGAGACTACCAGTTTAAGTACTAAAATTATTAATTTCGTGTCTTTTAAAATCAGTTGTCTTTTTAGTTACAGCTAGAGAACACAGGATATTGGCTCTACTAAGTTCTACCAGACCATATATATCATAGTTAAAGTATTAGATTGGCTGATCACGTGACCTCCAATGCTAAACGACGGGACGCACATGGGGGCTTTTAAGGGGGCAAAATTGACAGTGTTGCTGCCACTTTAAGGAGAAAAATACTACGAAAAAATACAATTTAATTCTAAAATTAAAAAAAAAAAAATACTAGAAAAGCATTTCAAGTCACTAAAAAGATTCCAAAATGCAGCTAGTATTTTTACGATATTTTTCTGTAATTTTAAAATTTATTTTAGAATTATTATAAAATACTAATACCCTCCTTAAAAGTATCGTAAAAATACTAGCTGCATTTTGGAATCTTTTTAGTGACTTGAAATGCTTTTCTAGTATTTTTTTTTTGTAATTTTAGAAATAAATGGTATTTTTTCGTAGTATTTTTCTCCTTAAAGTGGCAGCAACACTGGACATTTTGCCCCCTTAAAAAGCCTCCATGCGCGTCCATATCTATAGACCAGACAGAGCAACCTTGGCGATATGGCAAACTATGCTCATCAAGTTCATTATTCTGGTGGATTAAAAGTGGACTAGAGGGCATTAAATTGGCAACACTTCGTCTAGTAAAAAGATTTCCAAACTCGCCAAAACTAACTGTTACTTGATGTTACTTAGTACATGTTAGAAAAATTGATATGATTGCCTTGAGTTGCAACCTTCTCAAGCCAACGGCAGAATTTTGTGTTGTCACACGAAAAAAGGCTTCCACCTGCTTTCCCCCCCCCCCCCTCGTTCAGAAATAATTTGAACCTTATTATTACGAGAACCGAATTTCCCTTGTTAAATGTTTGGTCAAAAATGATCAATGGACTTTTTTTTTCTAAATGGAAAAAACAAGAACTAACATTGGGGAAATCGGTTAGTGTAAACAAGTGGTGATTATCTCGTTTTTTAGCCAATTTAGAATCACGGAAACAATTGGAATACGACGTAAAAACGTTTATTACACGATTTTTTTTAATGCGTGCGCTCATATTTTGGTTGTAATCGCTTGTACTTAGGCTTAGCTGTTGGGCACGCAAAAAATTCTATGAGTTATTATCATTATTATAAGTTAATTATTTTGTATTGGTTTTTAAACTTGACTGTGGTTAGATATTATTTTCGTTAAAGATGTTTCGTTAGTGGTACAGATTTTTTTAAAAGTAATTATTATTTTGATTTAAATATTTCGAAAGATTTCTGAATAGGTATAATTTGTATTGGTTTAGAAATTACTTATTGATTTGGTTTAGTTAAGGTTTGTGTATCTTTTTTTAAATGCCATTTTCACCACTTTTTCTTCGCATTATATTTTTTGTTTATTTGCAAATTCCTTTATTTTAAATTTATGCATGTAATAAGTACCGTTTAAACTATACGTTTACGCAATTATATGTCAGTAAGGCTTTCTTCCTAACATTTAATTTAAATACTATTTGTGTTGTTGTCTTAAATAATAATTATTTTCTGCTAGTAAAATTTAACTTCATTCTTTAGTAAACAGTATTAATTATTCGTTTCTCCATGAGAGACACCCAATTTACTTTCAATCAACGAATGTGATATTTTTTTTAATAAAAGGTAGCAAATTAAAGTTTTGAAGAACTATTCCAGTTTATTGAATCTACAAAAAAAGGGAGATTCTTCTATTTAAAAAATCTTCCGTTCAAAAATATGTTATTTAGTTGTGCAGTTTTTAACACCATTATATATCTCATTACTGAAAAAGGGACTTCTCTTCTGTTTTAACCATTATATATCTCATTACTGAAAAAGGCACTTCTCTTCTGTTTTACAACCATTATAAGATCACTCATTACTGAAAAAGGCACTTCTCTTCTGGTTTTCACCATTATATATCTCATTACTGAAAAAGGGACTTCTCTTCTGGTTTTAACCATTATATATCTCATTACTGAAAAAGGCACTTCTCTTCTGGTTTTAACCATTATATATCTCATTACTGAAAAAGGCACTTCTCTTCTGGTTTTAACCATTATATATCTCATTACTGAAAAAGGGACTTCTCTTCTGGTTTTAACCATTATATATCTCATTACTGAAAAAGGGACTTCTCTTCTGGTTTTAACCATTATATATCTCATTACTGAAAAAGGCACTTTTCTTCTGGTTTTCACCATTATATATCTCATTACTGAAAAAGGCACTTCTCTTCTGGTTTTAACAAACCAATTTATATATTCTCATTACTGAAAAAGGCACTTTTCTTCTGGTTTTCACCATTATATATCTCATTACTGAAAAAGGCACTTCTCTTCTGGTTTTCACCATTATATACATTACTGAAAGGCATTTCTTCTGTTTTCACATTATATATTCATACTGAAAAGGCACTTCTCTTCTGGTTTAACCATTATATATCTCATTACATTCCTCTTTCTGAAAAAGGCACTTGTTATAAAGTTTGTGCACTGCCTTTTTTACTCATTGTTGTTTCCATTTGAAAAGTCCGTGATACACTAACGGTTTTCTGCCTATTAAATTAGCAGAAGTGTGTTTAAGGTCTTAAACTGGAACTTAACGTGCACTCCCTTTAGACGAGGTATTATTCGTTGGACATTTTAGCTGCACAGGCCGATTATAGGTCGACCGTAATTTTCGGCAATGCTCGAACATGAATCTTTTGCATGCAAGGCAAGCGCCTTAACGACTGGGTTCCCCAGCCCCCAGTGTGGCCATGAGTAACAAGTTCTTGAAATTTCCTAACATTCAAAGCTTACCAAAGATTCAAACCTACTTTCACTCTGGCAGGTAGGTAGGTTGGTACATGTATTTTCCGGTTTGTGTGCTCGATCAGAGACCCGCTTATAAACCTTCATCAAGTAAGACAGATACAGACAGAATTTTACTGACACAGAGCGAAAAAATTACACCCAGGGTGAAAGCGGGAATCGAACCCGCACCCGGTACAGTGAGCAGACTGTTAGAGTAATGGGCTACGATTAAACCCACTAGACAACCCGGGCCCCCCCTCTCACTCAGAGAATGAACAAAACCTGCATAAAAAACAGTTCTTTGACTACTCCAAACCGCTACTACAAAATGGCCAGCCACCACAAAAAGAAGCATTACCGACTAAAAATCACACACAAAAAGACACCCCAAAAATCGGAAAGGGGCAGAGATGAAAAAAAAAACTATCCTCATCATTAAGTTCTTATCTCTCTTGATAACATCTTCCGGTAGTATGGACTCGGCTCTTATCATACTTGCATCTTCCACCAGGCTTGATCCTTATCTTCCAGAAACTAACAGTCGAAATGGCTGTTTTATTTGAGCTCGTATTGCGATGCCCATTTTTTTCTGCGATTCTTTTTTTGATATTATTATATGATGATGTTCGTTTCACACTTTTAGTAGTGCTTTTTGTATTGGGTAGGGGGGTCTATGTGTGTATAGTGTTTCAAATTGCCCAGTGATTAAATGATCTGATAAGAACATATTAGGAATGGTTTTTTTTGTGCTTAGAGTGAGTTTCGGATGTTTTATTCATCAGATTATGTAGTATTCAAGCTTTCGAATGTTGGTAAGTACGGGCGAAGTTTAGGTTTTAATTTTTTTTTTAATATTAGCTTTTTTGCAAAAATTTAAAACTTAACAAATATAACTGCACCTAAATTATGTTTATATAATACAATGTATTACTAAAAATGTTTAGTACTAAATGTATTAACAACTGATTTACTCTTTTAGGCACATTTTATCATAATATTTTCGCTTATTTGAAGCTTTGAAAAAATATCTAGATTTCATTGCAAATAAGAGCTTTTTCCGTAATGAATTAAACATAACAATTTTTGAACGGATAAAATTGTCGAATCATACTATTTTCAGAAGATTAATATCAGTAACTAAATTCTCAAAAATGGATGCCAATGGAGGATATTTTCATGGGTAATTTTCAAAAAGTGTTTTTGTGCACAAAAAGCATAAAAATATGGGATTGCATGCAAGGGATAAAAACATTTAATGGTATGTGAACTTTTTTTACAGTACGCAAATTGTGACCCAATCGAATTCGCTATTGTGAGGTCCCCGACATTTGACCTGCTAACAAAAAAATAATACAAATAACCACTCCAGTCTGACTCCATGTCCTGAATGGATTACACATAAAAACCAAGTGAAATGACATTACCTACCTCACGCTGCGTTCCTTTTTAAAGAAAACATCCATATCTTTAACTACACAATAAACGCCTCGCCCCGCTATATATTTCTTTACCCCCCTCTCTTTAAATAGCTGGCGTCACATCATATTCGGTTTTGGCAGTCAAGCCATGATCGGCAACAATAGTCAATAGGCCAGGTTGGCGGAATAAAAATGCCACCTACATCGCCAATCGAGAAATGAAGTCAAACAAGCTTACAATTCTGGCGTTTGCTTCGCAGCAGGGGGGTTCTTTTTTGGCCACAACGGAGGCTAGATTTGTCAGTTTTTGGGGTGGCGCCATTGCTGGCAAAAAATATCGCCGAGCTGTTGTATCATATTTGTTTGATGTCTCTTATTCAAACTTCAACCATATTACACTTTTAAAAAATTGTGTGTCTGGTTTCACCATAATAATGGTTCCTAGTAGCTGCAATTGCTGTATGGTGAAATGTTTTTCCATATTTTGGTAAGGTAAGGTAATCGATTCCGGCTGCCTATTTCTAGCCTCTTTTAGGAGCTTTAACACAGCCAATAACGCCTCGTAATTTAGAACCCTGGTCAAGTCAGGAGGTCGACACTTGAGCGGGCACCCAACGGAACTTCGAGCGTCATCGTACGGTAACGCCGTCGGGACTTTGGACTCCACAGATTTAACGAACACGTCTGTCCCAGTGTACTCGGGCCCGTGCGTGAATTGAGGATTTTTCTACTATTTCCAGCACAGATCCGATTTATAGGATGACTGGCAGTAGGTGGGATTCGAACCCCCGCATTCCTGAGAAGGTTGAATCTCTAGGCTGATGCCCTAACCACTCGGCCACGGACGGGCCTCCATATTTTGGGTATTAGGATAAACCTTTTTCAGGTTTTGAAAGAAAAAACGAAAAATGGTTCAACCAAATACCGAAAATATGGTGAAACATTTCATTACATAGCCGTTGCAGCTTCTAGGAACCACATTTTTGGTGAAACCAAGCGCCAAATTCTTATCAGTGCGATTTTTATCCGAAGGCGATTAATTCAAAATGCTGTTAATTCGGAGTAAATTTGCGATTTTCCTCGTATTTATAATTTCGATGTTGAATAAGGTGAACTAAGTTAGAGATGTGTGTAATATGATAAAGCAGTATCTCCGTCCTGCTGAATATGTCAATTTTATACACAATATAATTATTATGGATCGGCAAGTTTAAAATACATCCTATTAGATTTCAAATCGTTAACGAATTTTTGTATGTAGGCGTTGGAAACAAAGACAAATGGCTTTACTATATTTTTTGCTTGTTTTATATTAAATTTAGAAGTTTTGCTTTCCGTTTGCCAAAGGCCCAAAATCTCTGTCACGGTCTCCGAAAAGTCTTCGGAAAAAAAAATTCTAAAATGACGACTTTTCGCCAACACTCCAAAAAGGCATTCATCTAGGCCTCCTAAGACGATATTATTCAAAAAATAGGAAGAAAAAGTTTTCCTTCTTACAAAACTACACCCCCTGTATACTTAGACAGCTGTATCAATTGAAAGGGGGGGGGGGGCGCAAAATATCTCAAACAAACCTACAATATATCGGAAGAGAAAAAAAAATCGAATTTTAACCCTCAGCGGGTTGTACTATTGTCGGTAAGAACCCAACCGAATCACGACGGGGCGTTACGCTTACCTTAAATCATACCTGAGCCCCTTTTTATAAAGATGCTCTTATGGGTAGAACGGGAGGTAAGAAGCAGGCGGAGATGTTTTGGCAGTCAAAGAGTGAAGCGGTCAGAAAATTCGTAAATGGATGCTATAGGCCCTAAACAAACGTATTCTTACTGGGATTTTTATAGAAAAATTCTGGTTTTAAGAATGTGTAATCAAAACTGAAAAACCGACAAATTGTGTAGTTTTAAACTGTAGTAGGGGATCTTCATTAGTAGAATATTCTAATGTTTCCATTCAACAATTTATTTTTATAGAATATATAATTAATATTAAAAAATATACAAATATCATATAAAATTTGAATGTATTAGATGATCGTAGGTGATACAATGTTATAATTTTTTTTATCTCTTCATATGTATGTATTAAATTGCTATTTAATGCTGCTTCCTATGGTTGGCTACAATCACAACGCCAAATAGTTCACCAAACCATCTGTTTATCGAATGCCTTGGGCCTATTTTAGAGGCTCAATGGTTCAATATGGTAAACCTGCCTTGTCATTGGCTTTCAATCCGGCGACATTTACACTCCACTCTCGCCTCAAAGCTTGAGAGTCTTTTTAAATATGTGTGTATAAAATTCGGAGTTATACACACAGAATGCTTGTTCCCCTTGTTAGGGTATTATAGGGGGTGTGGGGTCCCATGCTGAGGGCCCAACACCCCTTCGCACCACGGGGCCCCCTATTTTCTCATTATTCGCCGGAGATTGGCCCTCTTTGTGTCTGTTTGTCAAGGGGGTCCCACGCTTTTGTAGCGAAAAGTTAAGAATTTTGTCGTGGATTTGATAGAGTGTCCTTTTTTATTGACTGCTCTGGTTTAAATAAGCAAACATTGCTCTAACCTCTTCACTCTCTCAAGTAAAATTCTACACGTATAGTATTTTTTTAAAAACTCGTATCTATATATATAATACTCTTATACGGAACCCAAATTTCCTTATATTTATATCTCTGGAATGGCAACAATCGAAATGAACAAAAATACTACTAATTTCAAAATGGCCGACTGAAAACAACAAAAAAGTGTTTGAACCAACAACTTTAGGATAGAATTAGTAAGTTTAAATTTAAATATGCATAATATTAGGGACGTTTAAAGTTTGAAAATTTAAATTATAATATCTATCGACTGAACTACCAAACACTATTGTTAATAAAAAAGGGAAAATTGAAATTGTTTTGAATATAGTTTCTAAGCGTTGACGGCTACCACGGTTTCCAATTTATTTACAAATGGATCTTATTCAAGCAGCGACATATTTTCGCAATGATAACCATTAATTTGTAAGCATTAATTTGTAATTATGTTATTTTAAATGGATACCAAAGGCGGTTAACCTAAAGGACCATGTCCGGCTTTGCCGCCAGTCGAAAAATGTCGCCAAGTCAAAATGACAAAACCGAGCGTTTGCAAAGTCAGTGAAATGACAACAAATAATTAATTAAAATGCTACTCAAAACTGAAAAGGTCTGCTGAGAGTACATGAAAATTTCCTTATTAAAAATTATCGTGGCATTTGCGATCATATATCGTAGCGATCTTTTAAAATAAGAAAATCGAACTCAACATTTTTTCGAAAGTTCAAAACAATGTACACAAAAAATAATTTAAGAAATGAGTTCTTTTTATAATTAATTATTAATAATATTTGAAATATATTAATACGATTTAAGAATTCTTAAAGATGAAAGAAATCGACAGGATTAACTTATAAAGAAAGTAGCAAAATAAATTCTCTAATGCAAACAGAATACATAGAAAAACTGAACTATTTGATAATTATTCGCTTATAATTCTATCTGTGGCGATTTTCGTAGCCAATGGCTGCCATAATACAAATTTGGCAGGGTTACCACATTTGGCGAAAAAAATACAGACATGCTCCTTTAGGTTAACCCTTAAGGCTAGACTAAAATATTTTAATGAACGGTGAGCGAGCGAAGCGAGCCTGGATCGCGAAGCGATCCAAAGGGAACTGCGCAAGCACTTCCCAGGGGTTGGCGAGCGATAGCGAGAAGGGGCGTGCCCCCTAGTATTATTTATTTAAACACGTATATTCCTTATATAAAAACGTATATCTTTTATTTGAACACGTATATTCTTTTTTGAAGCACGCATATTCTATGTATATATAAACACGTATATTCTTTATATAAAAACGTATATTATTTATTTAAACACGTATATTATTAAAACGTTATATAAAAACGTATATCTTTTATTTGAACAAGTATATTCTTTTTTGAAGCACGCATATTCCATGTATATATAAACACGTATATTCTTTATATAAAAACGTATATCTTTTATTTGAACACGTATATTCTTTTTTGAAGCGTATATTCTTTTTTGAAGCACGCATATTCTATGTATATATAAACACGTATATTCTTTATATAAAACGTATATCTTTATAAAACGTATATCTTTTTTGAACACGTATATTCTTTTATTGAACACGTATATTCTATGTATATATAAACACGTATATCTCTTTATATAAAACGTATATTCTATTTATATAACACGTATATTCTTTATATAAAAACGTATATATTTTATTGAACACGTATATTCTTTTTTGAAAACACGCATAATTTATTGACCGTATTTCTTTATTAAACTATATTTATGAACACGTATATTTTTTTTATATAAAAACGTATATCTTTTATTTGAACACGTATATTCTTTATATAAAAAACTTTCTAAACAATTACATATTCAAAAGTATGTTTTACAACGAATTTTTTAAAAATATGTCGTTTAATATTTGCCGAGGATTTAGTGGAATTTGAGGTTAAAAGCTCTAAAAAAATGTGTTTTTCGTGTGTGCTATGAATGTAGTATAAACAACCTCTGTCAGTTTTTTTTAAAATTAATAGTCTATTCTAACATTTTTTAAAAATCTAAAATGTCTGAGAGATATACAACTGAAAAAACTTCTTGCAAGACCACCGTTAATCATGCTTGAAGCTCGCGCTATGTCTTTTTTGATACAAATACACGACAGATACTTGTCAGCTATTCGATATCGATATTTTCGAGAAGCTTGAATATTTCTGTTCATAATACAAAAGTTTGTTTTAAGAAACACTAAAATAAAGTTGCGAAGTGAATTACACAAAGGCCCACCTATGGAGCAAAAAGGTTAAGTTAATTTAAAGGGATTGTCAGTCCCATATAGACCTAAATCACTAGTTATGAAATCCTAACTACTGCCAAAGTTACTTGGCTAAGATAGAATTTTTTTACTAGGAATGAAAATAGTAATAACAGTAACCGTGGAAGTGTTACTAACTCAAGGCTTGAAAAATACTGTTGGGCCGGAGAATGTTTAGATAATTTAGGGCATTTTATGTATAATTGTATAAGTCTGATAATTGCTCTAAAACTAATAAATACAATTAATGATATGGCCAAGTCATATAGTGGTTATAGTACATTGCGTTAATTACATTATCAAGAACTTATAATCTAATTACTTCCGTGAATAAATAAAACTCAATCATAAATTATTAAGAACTATATCAATCACTTAATTCTACCGCAATATCCCTGAACAGTAAATGAGAAGACAATTATTAACTAAACATTTATTAACATATAAGATCTGGATCGAGGACCAGATCACCTGGATCGAGATCCAATTAAAGGACCCAGGAATGCAGGGAGCGGCCATTGCAGAAAAGAATGTTGGCTATGAAATCTGCCCAACAATACTAACACTGAAGAGCCTCCATTGGATTAGTTTCCTGTGCTTTCTGTGATATTTCACCGCAAATTGCATAGCGGAACTTAAAATTTGTCTCGCACACTTTCGGGGTAAGATGTAAACTTAAATTCGTCATCGTAAATGTAATAAAAAAATACTAATTTTGTCTAAATACAGAACTGATAAAGGACACATTAATTACAATGAATAATTAGACTTTTAAACTTGAGTTTTGTCTCTAGCCATGCGTTAATTTCGTATTAAATTACCATCAGAGGATGAAAATTACTTCTTGACCTGAGAGAATTGTATGCACATTGAGTAAGCACGCTTCAATTCTTTTATTCGGCTTTTTGATGCAGGCTCGATCCGCATTTGAATAAAATCGAATAAAAAACGTGACAGGCCAAGTGACACCCTAATTCGCGATGCCTTTAATAATTTCTTCTAGAATAATATCGGTTGCGGATGATTCATCATTCTCCGATTGCTGTAATTTCGCCCATTTTGTGCACAGCTTTGTGAGCAATTGCAGAAATCGAGGGTAAAGTTTTTATGATTTCGAACCGGGAAAACGCCCAAAATGGTTTGATTTGGGAATTTTTTTCGTAATTTTTTTTACAAGAATAATAATCAAGATTTGATTGTCACTTCCAGAAGCCCTATTGTTCTGTGGTTTCAATCGTTTCGCTTGATTTAAATGGAATGGGATTTTAATATGGCGGACTTAAATTAGATTCACGCTTCGTATTTTGATATCAAAACCGCACCTTTTTAAACAGTTGTTATTGATATCCACCTTGGTTTTGTACAGAAATTCGTTTTTGAATCGTGCACTGCACTGTTAAAAATTTCGTTCTTGATTTCAACAAGAAATGTAAGGCCACGTAGTGGTTTCAACGGCTAAGTGGTGAACGTTACACCATGTAACTCAGTTTTTGGTTGAACCATTTTTCAGATTTCGGAAACCAAAACCTGAAAAATGGTTCGACCGAATTCCAAAAAAATGTGGTGGAACATTTTCATCACACAGTCATTCCAGCTACTAGGAACCATTGTTTTGGTGTTACCTATAGCACAAAATTGTTAACAGTGCGGTGTACTTTCAAAAAATCTCAGTATTCATATTTCCTTGAATATTAACTTTAAAAAGGATGATTAGTCCTATTCCTCAAATGCATTGAAACCCTTAAGTTCTGTGAAAGTATTGCCTGAGCAATGCAGATAAGCAAGAATAGACTGTAGTTTTTAATAAAACCTAAGTTGTTAAAAGGTTTACAAGATCCATAAAATGAGTACGGGTAAGATATCAGGACAAGAAAACAGCTGCTCCGGCAAAATAACGTGTCATGACATATCTAAGAAAAACTTATTTAAAAAGGAACTAAAAAAAGTATCACTGTGATACATTCGGGCCCATGAGGATAAATGGGCAACTCATCTAACATTACGGCCGATAAATATTCTTTTTTTATGAAACAACGAATAATGCAATTTTTTTACAGTGCTTGGTATTTTGCACTGAAAAATTTATTATAGATTTGAAATATGGAGTGTTGTTATAGTATTTTGCTAAAAATGGAGTGTTTTTCTTGTAAAACTATCATTATTTATACTTTAAATCAGTATTTTTTTTCGAATATTACAACTTTAAAAAATAACCTTAATTTAACCTTATTAATTTTTTTAAACTATGAAGTAATTTAAATAATTTATGCAGTGATGAAACACTCTGCAGCAAGCAAAAGCACTCTGATTGCTTTGACTTTCTGATAACAACGCAGTCGTGTCTTCTGATTTTGCTTCGAAGTCCGGTCTCCGATACCAAGATTAAAGAAACTAATTTCTTTAATTTCAGCCCAAAATACCCAATCTTGCATATGGATATTTTTCTTCAGAAGATAAAAAGTCTATTTTCTTTCAATAACGCTATGATTTATGTGTGTAATTCCGAAGAAATGAGAAATAACATCCGAATAATCTTTTAATAACGTACGCGTTTCAATCGAAAAGTACAGGGTGGGGCAAATAAAAGTGGCCCCGGTCTAGAGATAGGAATACGTTGAAATGCTTGGCGAGAGAAACTCTTGAAGCCGTCTGAAAGCTTTTCAGTGGAAATAAAAGATTATTCAAGCGTGCAATGGTTTCACTTGACAAATATGTTTTTGCAATGGTTGGATTGGATTAGCATCACATTAGAGCTACTCATGGACTATTTGCCAGTTCAGATCGTAGTGCGTCAGTGTGAGTTGCGACTGTGTGAGTGTAAGTTGATCAATTCACAGGTGAAGATGAAACTCACAGTACAGCAGAGAGTGTTCATTGTAGAAAATTTTGTTAAAATGAATTCGTGGAAAAAATGAGGCCAGTTGTTTGTTAAAGAATTTAAAGGTGTAAAAGGGCCTAAAAAGAGTGCTATGCAACGAATAATTTCGAAATGGCGTCAGACGGGATCTGTATTGAACAAGTCCGAAAACATTCCTAAACGGGTCCGAACACCAGATTTTTGTCTTGCAATCAATTTAGAATGTCTTGTATTAACTAAAACAAAAAGGTCTGATTCTCTAGGATAAATAACGACCGAAATAATCACTAATAGGAACTTTTTTTGATCAGAGCTATACATATGTTGTTGCTTATCCTCGTTGACTGACGGAGTCAGACAAGATCTACGAGTTCGTTGACTGTAAGGTAGTCGAAGACTAAAAGAGGACTGCAATCTAGATCCTCTCTAGAGAGTCCCATGCATTCTAGAAGGTGTTCATGGAAAGCCTGATGACTTTGGCATTTGGTAGTCTTCTTGCCCTCATTGAAGGTAAGGAAATTGATGTAACCGCTGGCGAGTCTAGAGATCTTGTAACCCTCCTTTAGCAAGATTATTAACCATTTCATTCCCATGGATATTCACGTGTGAAGGTATCCATTGCGAATGAACGTCATATTGCTTTTAATATTTATTATTATAATCCTATTAAAAATCGTATCAAAATTTGGCAAACATCTTTCGAACACAATTTGGTGGGTTCTGCAACGTCACCAAAATTTCTCAAAAACTAAAATTTTAACCCTTTTTAAAAAAGGACGCCAACAACTGCTACAACCCTTTACGACCTTTTCAGTTGGTGCTGATTTAAGGTTATGAGACTAAATGTTAAGAGTTTTATCGAAAAAAAAGTTACTTTAAACAGCATCAATGCCAGCAATTCCTTAAGAATTATAAGTCATTTTTTATACAAATAAACGACTGATACAAGTCACCTGCGCCGGTATCAATATTTTTGAAGATCTTGAATATTCTCTTTTATACTCGCATAATTGAGTAGCTCAGGTTGTAAGGGGATGGACCAAGAACTAAAACGGTGACTAACTCTTTTACCAATGCCTAATCCCAATACTTGTACAAAAAACAGACTCATCTCTTTCATCGAAAATAAATCGCCAAGATTCGCATCTCTTTTCACAGCAGGGGCTTAGGTGGATAAAAATCAACACTCAGCCGGACCACATCCGATGAGATCGGAAAAACATCTAAATTCCATCTCCCCGGTGGCTGGTGTCATCGGAATCTGATCGACATCACATCGCATTTCGATCGGATTGCTTAGAGATTCATTGGTATCCGATGTGTGAAAGGTCACACCCTGGGATTTGAGAGGTTTATCGCGGTACTGATCGGGCATTCTTCAGAAGATCATAGTGTTATGTACGGTTGGGTATGTTTATGCGTTTATAAGCGAATGATTTCTTGTAATACAGGGTGGCCCAAATAAAAGTGGCCCGGCTTAGAAGTAGGGATCGGACAGGAAATGCTGCTAAGACAAAAACCAATGCAAAATCAGGTTTTCAATGTGAAGCCATTGATAGCTTCAATATTAAGCACAAACAGACGCTTGGCGAATTATTTACCGGTAACTATACCATCTTCACATATGCACTGATCTGATCAACTAAAACTTACACAGCTCGCACTGGGATCTAAACTCGTAAATAGTCCATGTACAGCTCTATTCTAGTAACAACCAAACCAACCAATGAAAAAATAGGTTTGCCAAGTGAAGCCATTGAATGCTTGAATAATTTATGAATTTGACTTGGAGGCGTTCAGGCGACTTCAATAGTTTTTCTCGCCAAGCTTTTCGCTGTATTCGTAGCTTCATGCCGGGGCCACTTTTATTTGTGCCACCCAGAATTGAAGTATAGACACAGATAAAATGACTTTGGGGGTTTATTAAAAAAAAATAAGTTTACTAGTTTTCATTGAATTCTTGTAAACAACTGTAATTGATGGATATTAACTAAATCGCCTATTTAACTTCTAAATACAAGTGCTACAAAGTTTTTTTTTATTAAAAAACATTTAATGTTGTCAAGGGTCATAAAGTTAATTATGTCCATTGATACAAATGCAATCTAATTATTTCTGTAGATATATTACAGAAAAGGTTTTTTTGTGGAAAAATTACTAAATAATTTACTTAAGTTTTCAGTTGATCAACGACTTTCTGAGTTGATTGCATAAATCAAAACAATAGCAAAAAGGGCCGTTTCAATGACAGCACCTAATTTTTAAAATCCTACAGCTCTAAAATTGTTGTTATAAAAATGTTTTTATTAAAATAACTATTATAATAGTACAAACAATATTTTTGAATAGATATCATAGTGAATTTCCATTTATAATCTAATATAAGGTATGATGTCATTAAATCTCATTGATTAGTGGTAAACACTATAAATGATTCGATTGAATAAACAATTAACAGACAATTAAACTGAGCTTTAGGGTGTCGTGGTGATGCTTAACCTTTCTAAACCTTAAATTTTAAGTACTGTTATTAAAACCATTTAAATTTTCACTCATTTTTAAATAAAGACGACTCTTAATGTAAATTTATAGCTGCCAACTCCCGGGACTTCAAAGCATATTTAATGTGCACTCTCTCTATACGGGGTCGGACACTTTTTGGATAGTCGGGCCATTTATAGGTCGGCAGTTATTTTGGCGATACCCGGACCCGAACCTGGGACCTTCCGCATGCAAGGCGAACGCCTTTACCTACTGGGCTAAACAGCCAAACTATTTTTTGGTGAAGCCTGGCACGAAATATTTAGCAGTGCAGTAGCTCTATATACCTCTCTCCACACGTTATAATCCCTAATAAAATTGGCATATTGACACGATATACCCCCACCATAAATCAAGCCATAATTGTTTTTCAGATATTCATTTGCACTTTGAGAAAAAGCGTGATGGGGAAGAAATGGCATGGTATAATAACAAGTATTGAGATATTAGCACTTTCTTGATGTATTTGTTGTGAGCGTCACGACTGTCGATGGCAGATTTTTTAAATTTTTTTTTGTTATTTTCTTGTCAATTCGTTGGGATGATAAGGTTGTAACTTAAATGTAATCAATTATGTTTGGTTTGGTTGGTTTGAAGTCTCAGAGCTATATGAGAGCTATCAGGGATGGCAATGACAAGTAGTTGCCCCAAGCCCCAGATACTTTTGAATTCTAATTCCTGAAGGATATTTTTTTACTTAATAATATGTATGCTGCAAGTTATGAGCTTTGAAAGTTACGTTCATGATTATATAAAATATAGATATAAACTAAGAACGGCGTTTATTCTTCAAGAAAAATTCGAAAATACGATAAATTTTTGTGAATTTCTTACTTTGTGAAACAAAATCTATTATAGCCTATTTTTAGGCCCCTTTAATTAAGGGGAAAGCAAAGTTGAAGGTATTCTCTGAATAGTTGTAAGTCTGTCAAAGCAACGTATCCCCACTGCCCGTTCACCGTGTCTTGTGGAGGGTGAGAACACTTAGGAATTTCGTCATTTTTTTTATTATTTTTTTTAATATGCGTTTGTTGGTCACGATATTTTTATGGAGAAAGTTCAATGGATGAATTTTTAAGTCGATAGGTGATGATGAGTCCGTGTGTGATTTTTTCATTAACTTTCCAAAGAGGTAGGTCGTTAGAGAAAAAAAAGTCCATTTACGGTAAAGACGGGTAACACGTGAAACGTAGATTTAGACAGGAAGGCTAGTTCCGTTATTGCTTTTTGTATAAGGGAGCCTGGGGACCCTTGGCCATAAGGTAAGGGAGGCTTGGCCCACCTTTAAATTTTAGTATTTAAAAATATTTTAGTATTTTCATCATAGATGGTATTTAAAGCTACTGTTTTCAGTAGACAGCCACCAAAATTTCATTGAGCTACTTATTAGCAGTGAGGAGAAAATAAAAAATGAAAGTTTCTCATCCCAAAAAGCAAACATTTTAGACATAATTTGTAAGATTTTTGTCAGACGAATTAATTGAGTTCAGCTTAAGTAAGTGGTATTTTATAAATACTGTTATATATTAAGGTTTTATTTAAGTTATAAAGTTTGTGCAATAAAGTAGGCTTTAAATCACCATGTGCCATTCTTTACAAAATGGCTAGGTGTTGAGGCTTGGCCCACTCTACGTAAGGCTCGTAAGGGAGGGTTGGCCACTCTGGACCAAGGCCCTCTAACTTAACTAGTTATGAAAATCTATAAATAATGTTTATCAAATCCACAGTTTATAGTAACTTATGATAATAACTTTATTTAGGTAATAGATTGATTATCAATATTTTGCACTTGTTTAGAATAAAACCAAAACCTCAACTAAAACTAACGTGTCAGTTATGACCAAATATCAAACTTTTTCGGTGAAAACTAAATTATTAATTAAAGTATAATAATACTCCAGATTAATATAAAGATATTATCTGACTTTTTCTTGGGGGGGGGGGGGAGAGGGGGCACTGAACGAGTAGTTTTGAAGGTACGTTTTAATTTTGACTGTTTCCAAATTGTGCCGTTAAAATAAAAAGAGAATTCAAACTAAGGGAGTTATATCTTGTGCATTTTAATGTGTGTACAAACTGAATAAAATATATTTAACATTAATTAAAACAAATTACTTGATATGGTCAATTTTAGAATTTTTTTTTAATACTGATAATACTATAAAAATGTATTTCTCAAAATATTAATTATGGTAAACATGATTTTTAAATGATTCCAGAGTGTCGAATTATAAGATAATTTTTTTTTGTATTTAATGCTTACAAAAATAATTTTAAACATTTATTATTGTGCACTTTAAAGTTAAGGATTTTTGTATGGGCCAAGCCTCCCTTACCATGGGCCAAGCCTCCCTTAAGAAGGGAGGCTTGACCCAGGTGTCTATGTTTTAAAAAAACCATAAATTTATAAAAGAAAAAGATATTATTTATATTATACCATTATATCCTTGTTGCCAATAAAAATTCCTTTAATATGAGCTATCATATGAATTGTTTAGTGTAAAAATAAATTTTTTAAAAATAAAATTCTGAAACTATGGCCAAGGCTCCCCAGGCTCCCTTACTTCCTAACCAGGGGATTTGATCGCAGCCCATTACGCTAACAGTATGCGCACTGTACGGGGTGTGGGTTCGATTGCCGCCTTCGCCCTGGATGTACTTTCTCTCTGTGTGTCTGTCTTACTTGACGAAGGTTTATAAGCCGAAGACGAATGACCGATATGACGAAGGTTTATATCTTTGATCAAGCACACAAACATGAAAATATACATACCAACCTACCTACTTTCCTAACCATTGTTAAGATATTTCAGTAATATAATTTGTTCAGATTATGTCATTCATTTTATGTTTTTTTAACGCATGTTATGAACAAGTAATAATTAAATGATTAATTACTTATCATTTTATTTTAAATGCGTTCGAATAAATATCCTATTATCTCCACAACTTTTTAATACAATAAAGTATTTCTAGTTTTCACAAAAACAATTCGCTTTTTTTTAAGGGACGTAGTTCATTCCAGCTTACATTCTTGCTCGTCCTCCGATCAGTGCTTCGCTTTGTGCTCTGTTCCCATGTGACATCGATTCGTCACTAATCTAATAGAGGCTTGAGAAGGAATTAATTTTCATACAGAATTTCTGTTGCCACTCAAGACATGAAACATGCCCATTTAAAAAACAAATCGTACATAATTTGATTAAATGGAGGCACACTTTTCTTTGAACGTGGCCTATTTCTTTTTTAATTTATATTTTGTGAAAAACAACGTTTTTATTTAACATTTTAAGTTCAAGTCTATATTCTTAACATTAAATTTTTTTTAATTTTTTGTATCTACAAAAGAAAGCAACACTATCCCAATCTTTTAATTCTTCAGCTTAACGCAACACATGGACAAATAAAACCAGGCTACAACTCTAATAGATAGTTTAACAGCATAAGGAGCAACACCATCCCAAACTTCTGTGCCTAATGCAACGAATGGATGTCTGTACAAGTAAAGCCAAACTACAACGCTAATAAATAGTTTAGCAGCATGTAAAGCACCACTACATTTCAATCTTTTAACTGCACCTCATGCAATATAGGGATGTGTGGACAAGTAAAACCAAACTACCAAACTACAACTCTAATAGATAGTTTAGCAGCATGAAGAGCAACATCATCCCAATAATTTAATTTAAATGCAACGCTATAGATGTCTGGACAAATTGAATCAAACTATACAGCGCTAATGGATGACTTGTGACTTGAGTGGAGAGGCCCGCATCATGGCTAAGCACTGCGACCACTGGTCTATCGTATACTACAGGGTGTGGGGCTGGGGAGCCCAGTCGGTTAGGCGCTCGCCTAGCATGCGAAAGGTCCCAGGTTCGGGTCCGGGCATCGCCAAAATAACGGCCGACCTATAAACGGCCCGTGCAGCCAAAAATGTCCGACGAATAATACCCCGTGTAGAGGAAGTGCACGTTAAATATGCTCCAAAGTCCCATCGCTGCGTACGATGTCGCCCTTAACGGTTGCGTTGGGTGCCAATTCAGGTGTCGGCTCGTCACTTGACTGTGGTTCTAAAATACGACGCCCGTCGCCAATAGCCCTCGTGTAGCTCTAGTGCGACGAAAATTCAAACTAAACTAAACTATACTACAGGGTGAGGCAAAGAAAAGTGGCCCCGGTCTAGAGATAGGAATACGTTGAAATGCTTTGGCGAGAAAAACTCTTGAAGCCGCCTGAAAGCTTTCAAGTGGAAATAAAAGATTATTCAAGTGTGCAATGGTTTCACTTGACAAACCTGTTTTGGCATTGGTTATATTGGATTAGCATCACATTAGAGCTACTCATGTACTATTGGCCAGTTCAGATCGTAGTGCGTCAGTGTGAGTTGCGACTGTGTGAGTGTAAGTTGATCAATTCACAGGTAAAGATGAAACTCACGGTACAGCAGAGAGTGTTCATTGTAGGAAATTTTATTAAAACGAATTCGTGGAAAAAATGTGGCCAGTTGTTTGTTGAAGAATTTAAATGTGTAAAAGTGCCAAAAAAAAAAGAGTACTAGGCAATGATCAGTTACGAAATGGCGTCAGCCAAGATCTGCTGTCAACAAGTTAAAAAACATTCCGAAACGGGTCTGAACACTAGATTCTGGGTCTTGCAATCAATTTAGAATGTTTTGGTTTTGTATGAACAAAAACAGAAAGGTCCGATTATCTATGATAAATAACAACCGAAATAATCAGTAGTGGGAACTTTTTTTGATCAGCTCTACAAACCATTTTTAGCCTACTTCTTTTTTTTTAATTCGAAAGAATTAAAAAAATGAAAAAGTAGGTATTGACATTTGGTCGATGTCCGTCTGTCTGTCTGTACCCCCCTTCCAAAATCGGTTCTATCCATCGGATCTTAAAAATTCTTTTTTTGTTAGAAACCTATGACCTCAGATACCCAACTTTCATACTTTTTGTCCGTCTGTCTGTACGTCCGGATGGACATAAATCTACTATCTGTCGGCGAATTTCCCATTGAATTAGCATTGAAATTCAATTTTGAGTCATTTAAATCACTGTAGGTATTGAAATGCGGTTGATGTTCATCTGTCTGTCTGTTCGTATGACTGTCTGTCTTTCCGTCTGTCCGTCTGTCTGTCTGTCCGTACTCCCCTTCCAAAATCGGTTATATCCATCGGATCTTAAAAATTCTTTTTTTGTTAGAAAGCTATGACCTCAGATACCCAACTTTCATACTTTTTGTCCGTCTGTCTGTACGTCCGGACAGACATAAATCTACTATCTGTCGTCGAATTTCCCATTGAATTAGCATTGAAATTCAATGTTGAGTCATTTAAATCACTGTAGGTATTGAAATGCGATCGATGTCCATCTGTCTGTCTGTTCGTATGTCTGTCCGTCTGTCCGTATCCCTCTTCCAAAATAGGTTCTATCCCTCGGATCTTAAAAATTCTTTTTTTGTTAGAAAGCTATGACCTCAGATACCCAACTTTCATACTTTTTGTCCGTCTGTCTGTACGTCCGGACGGACATAAATCTACTATCTTTCGGCGAATTTCCCATTGAATTAGCATTGAAATTCAATTTTGAGTCATTTAAATCACTGTTGCCAAATCAACAATGGCATGAGAAACTTTATTTATTTAAACATATTTGAAGCAAAATAATATTTTCATGAATCAGTTTGGAATGACGTCATAAAATGTAGCACAATTTGATTCTTTGATTATTCATTAATTATCTACCAAGAAAGCGGCAAGGCATACTTTTGCTTGCAATTATGTTTAGTTTTAATTTACATTTCTTATTTTTTAATGCAGTTCGGAGTAGTTTCATTACTTTTGTTAGCAATAAATATTTAATTATTCTTCGAACTACAAATAAATCACGAGCAGATGATAAATAATATTTAATTAATTTACGAAAGAATATTAAGGAAAATAGTTGATTTTGGCTTTTAGAAGTTTAAATTATAGCTGGTTGCTGTGTTTCGATTTTTTTTCTAATGTGTATAAATCTAGTGTAGAAACGGCTGTTGATGATATTTACTTTAGGAACCTAGTTTTTTTTCCCGATTAGAACTTCAGTAAGTATTTAAGTAACAGGAAAGTAGGCTATTTTAGTTCTTTATGAACTTCTTGTTATATTTCATTTCAACTAGCTTTTCAAACCATAGCGTAGTTGCCGGCAAATAAGTCGCCAAGCGTTTGTTTTTGCTTAATATTGAAGCGATCAATTACTTCATGTTAGCAAACCTGTTTTTGTATTGATTTTTGACTTGGGAACATTTCTGTCGTATTCTTATCTCCATGTTTGGGCCACTTTTATTTGCTTCACCCTGTACTAACTGCTAATAGATAGTGTAACAGCATGAGAAACAAAACCACTTAGGTGCCTAATGTAATGCTTGAATGTCTAGACAAGTAAAACCAAACTACAGCATTAATAGATAGCTTAAAAGCAGAGAGAACCTCTCCAGAAACATTAACTCAGACCCTCCTCAGCCATTGACAAATCGGTCCATTTCCATCTTGACTTAATATCTCATCCAACAAGGCCTCATCAACACCTGAACAACTTATCCTTATCATTTCACTTTCGCATCTGCAGAACGAGATGATAGAACGCCGGGTTCGCCTGTCTCTACGTAATTGCCACTTCTTTGTCTTGATGCATCGGCCAACCTTGTTGGTGATTTACGCGTAAATTGGACAGTGAAGGTTAGTTCTGACGTGTGCCGGAGGGGTCGCCTTTGTGGTTGTGCTTCTGCTGTTGATGAGATACTTTTGTGCAACAGTTGTATTGGGGTTGTTTTGTTCGCATACATGTTGGTTGGTTGGTTGGTAGACATATATATTCAGGTTTGTGTGCTTGGTCAGCGACCCGCTTATAAACCTTCGTCAAGTAAGACAGACACAACAGACAACACACACATAAGTGGATCCATCTAATTTTTAGAGACAGAGGCCAACTAGAGGATCCCCAGAATTGGCTTGTCACCCCCAGAGGTATTGATTTGGTATGGGAACTTAGAGGACTTTCGGACCCAACAGATTTAACGAGCACGTACTCCGCATATACTCGGTAGGTCTTCAGTGGTACCGGGACTCGATCGCAGGACCTTCCGATCCCGAGACCGAGACGCTGACCACTAGGCTCACTACGGCCCCTTCGCATACATTTCCTTAGTTGTTGTTATCGTGCCCATGGATATCCCATGGAACGATGGTTGCCAGAACCTCCGAAAAAGTTGGACTTTTTTTTACGCAAATAAAGACGAATAAAAACACATAGACAATAACATTTTATTGATAAGACAACCCTCCATGCGCCTACCAACCTGGATTAAAACCCGGGACCTACTGGTTGGGATTCAGACGAGGTATCCACTATGCCGAGAAGGCGGCTACATATCCCTTTCGTACACAAATACAAATATAGTAGACACCTTCTTAACCGGCAATGGGACAGGTGGCAAGACGGTTAAGCGAAAATACTGTTAAACCGGAGAAGTGACATTAATCAAAGTTTGGATGTACGTTTGTTTGCACATTTATACACAGATATTTCCTCATAAATAAATACACAATTAAAGAAATGCGTCATTTTATTCAATGTAAAGCATTACCAGTTACATACCACTAAAAATCCGTGTTTTTTTTGTTGAAGTTTAGAAAATCGGAAACTTGCCACTAGTTTCGTCATTTATTTATATCAGCATCATACCGTTAGGGATTCGATAACGAAACAAGTTATTTTTTGCTAAATTTTTACACTTTAAGGATAAGAAAAATCGGCTGGTTAAAGCGGAGATCCGACAGCAGCAGGTCAGGAATCCAGCAAGTTTGTTCCAAAAGTCCACTATTTTTTTACTAGTATCCAGTAACGATTGAGGTTCTTCTTGAATTCTTCTAATATCTTCAAATATACAACATAATCTGGTAAAGCATTCCACTCACTGACAACTCTATTATAAAAATATTGTTTTCTTACCTCTCTTTCGAAGCAATACTTAAAATTTTTTTTTTGACTATGATCTCTGGTTCGACTATTTAAGTTGAAACGTAACCCTCCATGTCCCCCTACTTGACGAATTTGAATAAGTGAAATAAATCTTTTGTTATTCTATTTTCCATTGATTACATGTTAAAAGACCCTAATCTGTTATCTTAATAGAGGCCTGCCTGATAAGCCCCCCCCCCCCCCTTTTGCAACATTTAATCATTTTTAAAACATTAAACATCAATTAAAAAAAGATTATTTTAAATGTAATCCCTTTTCAAAAAAGAACTTAAATTTTTTACACTTTTCTCTTTGATAAATTTGGCACAGAAAATATGTCTATCAAGTACAATCTGAATAACACGCCATAAGTGGCTAAACAACCATGCTAATATGCTAGTTGATGCTACTTTTAAGTATATTTTGTCTTGTTAGCAGAAGAGGGCTGGGGAGCCCAGTCGGTTAGGCACTCGCCTAGCATGCGATAGATCCCAGGTTCGGGTCCGGGCATCACCAAAATAACTGCCGACCTATAAACGGCCCGTGCAGCCCAAAAAATGTCCGACGAATAATACCCCGTGTAAGGGAGTGCACGTTAAATATGCTCCAAAGTCCCATCGCTGCGTACGATGTCGCCCTTAACGGTCGGGTTGGGTGCCTATTCAGGTGTCGGCTCGTCACTTGACTGTGGTTCTAAAATACGACGCCCGTCGCCAATAGCCCACGTGTAGCTCTAGTGCGACGATAATTCAAACCTAACCTAACCTTGTTAGCAGAAGAACAGTTAAAAATAATCACATTGTACTTATCTTCAACATTCCTTCCGAATGAGCATACGAATTCAATTTGGCAATGTTACTTATTGTAATTTGAGCAGTCCGCTCATCAAAGCTCGTTGAAGGGATCTCTAACTATAGGCGGTGTCTCTTTATAAATCAACACTAACATGTTATACACCACAGTCGGACAAATTGGCCTGCTGAAAATGTAAGGCATAAATCTAGAGGTAAACCCGGGTTTCAACCCTGGAATCCAAAGTATTGCAATATTTATTGGGCTTAAAGGTCTTGTAGAAGTGGTATTTTGGTAAGGGAGTGATGTATTGGCACATGGGATGGCGCATTTGTTTTCAGGAGGCAATTGGGGAAGAGATATGCTTGGCATAACCTGTAGGAGATTACTCATTTAGAACACACACATAGCATTGACAGGAATAGAGGCGTATATATTGAATTGTGAATTGTACCATTAATACGGAATTGTTTTATTAAAAAAAAACGTTTGGGTGATTTCAACTCGTTGAGTAATAAAATACACTGAAGAGCCAAAATAGCTGGTATAGGGATACATCTGCGAGGTGTATAAAACCAATCGAAGTTCGTCGCTATGTTCATCAGCGTCAATGTGCTGCTATCATGACAGCTAGGTTATGAAAATTGAAGGGATTTTGAAAGTATCGGGGGTGGAGAAATGGAATTCCATATCCATGTATCTCCGAGGTGGAGATGAATTTTGGATTTTCACTTACGACAATTTCCCTAGTGTACCATGAATATCGATAATCCAGTAAAACATTAAAACTACGACACAGCTGCGGCCTAAAAAAGATCATGCAAAAACGGATCATCGACGACGGACGAAAATCATTAAACATGATATATTGCGGATACGTGATATATACGGCTCCAGAAGCCCATATCGGTGAATATTCATTAAATGGTTAACAAGTCGACACTTGAACGACATAGACGAATAGACGTATAGCATAGAATCGACATAGACGTTTATCATATTTAATGATCAGTTATCTCAATGGACCCGGCTTTGCCCGTTGTTTTTAAGGTCAAAGCTATGTCATAGATTTGATGTTTTACTGGATTATCGATATTCATTGTACACTCGTGAAATTGTCGTAAGTGAAAATCCAAAATTCATCTCCACCTTGGAGATGCATGGATATGGGATTACATTTCTCAACCCCCGATACTTACAAAATCCCTTCAATTTTCGTAACCTGTCATGATAGCAGCACATAGACGCTGCGGAACATAGGCGACGAACTTCGATTATTTTTATACACTTTTATTCGCAGATGTATGCCTATACCAGTTATTTTGGCTCTTCAGTGTATAATATTTAATAAAGGGGAAATGTATTAATCATTCAGTTTATCTACACTGTTAAAAAGTTTGGAGCAGGATTGCACCTTGAACTTTGTAGCTGCCACCACTATTTGGAACGTGAATTTACCAATTTTGTGGTAAAACTATAACTTTGATAAGAAGATATCAAAGAAGATAAGAAGATTGATTTGAAGTTTTAAATAAGTTCTAAAGCAGAGTTTCTATATACATTACAAGAACGCGAGAATTTTCAAACATATTTTTTAGGGTCCTTAGTTTTTGCACATGTGAAGCTGATTATAATGAAATAATAACAATATACAAAAGTGTATGTTGTAATGATAAACAGCTAGACGGAACCACGCTTTTCCAAAAACACAAAACCTAAATCATTCATGACTATTTTTTCTTGTTTACTACTGTACCTCAAAGAATCTCAACTGAGCCTTCCTTACCAGGGAATGATTGTTTGTTCTGTGGTTTACCGGTGTGACCCCGGAACGTGTACCTCAAAATGAAACAGTCTCCTCGAAATCATGTAACCTACCACTACCATTTACCTAACACCCATTACCATACCCTCAACACCTTAAAAAAAACCTTAAAAAATCACCCGGATAACAAGATTCACTTAACAAAATGTTAAGAACCGGCGGTCGTGCCCAAGCAATATCGCAGGTGAAAAATGAAATAACACCACCTTTAGATGGGGACAAAAAAAGAGACCTAAGCAACAATCAATTTGAAGAGTGAAAAAATCCAAATTTGGAAGAAACCGAAGGTGCAAAGAAATGGTTACCTGCGCCCTAAACCACTAACGACATCTAATGACAGGTTGGAATATCACTTTGCAGGTTCAAGAAAATCGTCTGAAAAGTTCTTCGGTCCACCCCTAGACTAAGGATGGAATATTAATGTTCTTTTAAGGAAACAGTTGAATTCCCTTTTGTGAATATTTTATTCAAGAATTATATTTAGTCTTTGTGCTCTTAAACGTGGTAGTTGGTAAAGTGAAGTATACGGCAACACATTTACAGCCGTTTAGTTCTTGAACATGCAGCTAACATAGTTTTTGTAACTAAGTATTCTAAATTTATCCAAAACTTAACTAAACTTTTTCAGAGTACTTGAATTAAAAGATTTTTTCCTCAAAAAGCGTACATGGAGTTCATCGCTTTCTATTTCAGAAATAAATCCAACATAATAAAGAATAGTTTGCTTTCTAGTAAATTTTACCAACACCAAATATTTACCTTCTCTAAGCTCTTTTCAGATAGAACTTATGAATTTACGAGTGAATAAATATATCATCAATAAAGCTACTTCAACTTTCACTTATTGTAGGACGAAAAAATTAAAAAAAGTTTAAAATTAAAAGTTTTAAAATTTGTTTGGCAACTTGACTGAATAAGGTATTAGAGATTTATATAGATTTTTCAAGAGAAGCATGAAAAACTAGGTTTATTCTTATCCCATTTTACCCCACAGTTTCTGTCCCATTAGACACCACAGTGTTAATATTTATAAATGATCCAACACAGAACCACGTGTATTTCACTACAGTATTTGACGCATAATACCATTATCTCTGATATGCCTTCTATCGAAAACTACAGTTTAATTCATGAAAAGTTTTTATTTAATACTTTTTTTAAGAGTTTATTAAAAGATAACATTTTAACTTGCTTTGGATTCTCCAAAACAACAATGCTTCTATAAACTTCAACACGTGCTTTTAATGGCTGATCTTTGGTTGTTAAAATATGAAGTCTAACTGTTAAAATCCTGCAGTGTAGAAATATTTGTAACAAAATATATTTTACTCCCCTTACGGCCCCTTGGCCTATTAGCCCCCACTTTCCCCTACACATACCTGATTTAAATTACCATTAAAAGGCCAAGTACTTTGTTAGTACTTTATTACATTTAAGTAAGGTGAAGGAGTGTAGCTGCCCCAGTAACCCATAGTCTACCAAAAGGATCCTCAAGGTGGAGATGAATTACCTCGGCTTATATACTACTATTAACGTTGTAATCTGGAATAGTGGTAGGAACGTGGCTGTAAATCAGCGCAACCTAGTTGTTGATTGCACATTGAGGTTGCGTGTGTGGTGAACCGCCACAGGAGAACCCATTGCCCACTCTTTTTGTCAAGAAAGTCGAATACGGCACCCTTATAAACCATCTGATCTATGTGATGTACGAATGATTGCGCAAAAAAAAACGAATTTCGGCCGTCTTGGTTTTGAGGTTGTCGTCTGGTTTCCCGAAAAACCTAGTTCACGCTCGCATGAAAAACAAGTAAAAAAAGAAAAAGTGATAATTCTTTATTGTCCTTAACCCCCATGGACAATCCCAGCTGCCCAAGTGGAGAGGCCGGCCTGATATATCATTTTGTATCATGCGCCGGGTGTGAAAATCATTTAGCGGCTTCTTTTCCCATTCTTCGTCATTTCGCACTTTGCCTGGTTGTATTTCAGTGCCTCTCTTTTTGTGTCTTTCTAATGGAGACTTTATTATACCTTTTTGGCGATATTTTCGTTATTGTGAATGGTCAGTGGGGATAACTGAGTTTCAGAACCTCATTAGGATACGGAAGTTCAAGTACAAAAGAGAGGATAGAAAAAGAGTATATTTCTCTTTTTTTGTTTGGTTTTGGGTACGAGAGTTCAAGTTGGATGCGAAAGAGGTTTGTTTTAGTATTTTTTGTCGCTCAGTGGTTAGCTCCCAAGCAGTCAAGTTTGAATACTATAGTTAAGCTCATAGTTTCCTTGCACAGGAACCACGACCACGGGCGGAGCTATAAAAGCAATCAGATGAGGACAAAATAAAACGGCTGAAATTTCCTCTTCATCTGATTGCTGCGCGCGTTTTATAGGTCCGCCCATGGTCGTGGCTTATGTGCAAGGAAACTATGAGTTTAACTATAGTCGAGTACTTAGTTGAGGGTCTACTTAGTTGAAGGCCCAGTAAATATTCGAAAAAGAGGATAGTCCTTAAACCTTTTATCAGAAATCATCAAACTTAAAAAAAAAAAAAAATTGGAATCATCAATCTTGCAAAACTTCTCACTAAGCTAAACTCCCACATTTCAAATAAATTTTATTAAATTTTGCATACATTTTTGTATAATTTTTTTTTCGTGAATTAAATAATGTTTAATTAATCAAAGTTGGCGGTTAGATGTATTCCAATGGAAATATGGAAAACATAAATAAAATCCCCTCTGGAATAATTTTCCTAAATAAATTGGCCCTAAATTCTCCATGCTTGCAATTTTTAATGCATAAAAATTTAATTTAATTTATTTTTAATAAATAAATGTTCGAAAAATTATTGTTTTGATTCCAAAACATTTGTCCTTAAATTTTAGTTTAAAAAATTCAATAAAAATTCCCTGCTTTTCACCATTTCATTCTGGATGCATAATGAGTACCTTTCACCAATTTTAGATTCTTAGAATAAAACATAAAAATTCGGGATTGAAATGGTTAAACAATTTACAAAACAACCATAGAAAAGATACTTGTGGAAGTTCATCGTTGAGCAAGTTACTCAACAAGGACAATTAATAGCTATAGTATTTGCACTTCATGCCTGTGCGAATGAAGATGGGCATCGCAGTCAGTGGACATTTAAGGAGTTGACCAGAAATATTTTTAAATATTAATTATTAAAAATATTATTATTGAAAAATATTTATAATTTAAATATTATTGTACGAAAGCTCCATGTCGCAAAAAACCTGTTAATTTCTCTTGCTTTTTTGGGGAGAAAACAAGAGTGTGGCACAGATATTAAGTTCATTCACTTTCTAAAAAAAAATTAAGAATTTGATTTTTTTTAATGTTGAGTTTATTTTCAGTTAACCTTCAATATTAAAGCGTAAAGGCTTTACTCTATCACTAGAAGTATGCACGACAAGGCGAAAAATTATGCACTACAACCATAGATATCATAGTTAAAGTATTAGATTGGCAGATCACGTGAGGTCCAATGCTAACAACGGGATGCGCATGGAGGCCAAATAAGGGGGCAAAATGGCCAGTATTTGCTGCCACTTTAAGGAGAAAAATACTACGAAAAAATACCACCTAATTCTAAAATTACAAAAAAATATCGTAAAAATACTAGCTGCATTTTGGAATCTTTTTAGTGACTTTAAATCCTTTTCTAGTATTTTTTTTTTGTAATTTAGAGATAGATGGTATTTTTTCGTAGTATTTTTCTCCTTAAAGTGTCAGCAACACTGCCATTTTGCCCCCTTATTTGGCCTCCATGCGCGTCCCGTCGTTAAAATTGGAGGTCACGTGATCTACAAATCTAATACTTTAACTATGATATCTATGACTACAACAGATTATCTGAAACACCCTTGCCGATAGACGATTCTATATATATTATTCTCTCTAGGAAAGATTATTAAACGAAATAACATTTTCATGTTATTGAAATGATGACGTATCTATCTATTAATAATATTTATTGTTATTTTATGTAGACTTTTTCATTCAAGATTTGAAATTTTTTTCAATTCAACCTTTTTGAATGCCTCAAGCATTGATATAAAAAATTAACTGACTTTCGAAAAATTCTTTACAAAATTGATATGAATACCAAACTTCAATTTTCTGACACCCGTTTCAACAAGTAAACTTAGTTTACAAACAGGAAGTAGACCTTTTTCAATCTGCCGCTAAATAAAATTATAATTGTCTTTTGACACATTTTCAATGCTAAGAAACTTATTCGATAGACCACCTGCTGGAACGTATAATTAATTTGTTTACAACGAAAATGGAACGAAAAATGTTTCACGAAAAATTTCTTTTAAAATAAGTAATAAAAAGTTAATAAAGCTTTAGAATAACGTTTAGAAATGAAATTGGATGTTGATTCAATCTATAATTGCCATACCAGTTCCGATATTGATTGTTGTAATTATATTGGTAGCAAGGCTTAGTTACAGATTTAAAGTATTTGAGTTAATAATAAAAAATATTAAAAAAAAGTTTAACTAGTTCAGTTGTTTTTTTCTGTTTAAACACTGAAATTAAGTTAATGTTGTTTAATATTAGTTAGGAATTTTATAGTTAACACTTAGACGGATGTTTTAAAATGCAAAACGATTTTTTAATTGATGAATAAAATAAATTTAAATAAAAATAATGTTCGAGAAAATGCTTATCTGTAACTGCAATGCTACCTCTCTACCTAATGTTCCGCTACTGCAATTTTTGAAAACAAATCGACCGATGTAAGAAAATGGAATGATTTAAAAACAATAAAACTATGAAGAATTAGCATAACCTCTTCGCTTCAGTAGTACACATACAAGGACTTTTGTAGAATGCGCTTCACAACTCCATTTTACAATTTTTCTTTGTGATAAATTTTCAAATACATACTACACTGCTCAAAACAATTAGAGGAGCACTTTGCGTACTTTTGTTAACCCTTTCATTTCCAACGTTTTGTTTTTTATTCTAAAAATCTAAAAATTGTGAAATAGATTCATTATGCATATACAGAATGAAATGGTAAAAAACAGGTGGGGGGGGGGGGGGGGGGATCTAAATTTTTTAACTAAAATTTAAGGGGGAAAAAATTGAAATCATAACTTTTGAATAAATTATAGCAATAATTTTTTCAAAACTTTATTTGTTTAAAAAAAGTTAAAATCAATTTTTAAACATCTAAAAATGCAAACATGACGAATTTAGGGTCAATTTATTTCATAAAAGTTTTTTGGGGTGAATTTTATTTTACCATGTTTTTCATATTTTCATTTAATCAAAACAAACATTATTTAATTTTTCAAAAGACATGATTATTCCATCTATCGATAAATAAGTGCGAGCTCAACTTAGTGAGAAAAAAAATTTCAAGCTGTCGATTCCAAATGGAATCATTAGGGGTGAAAAGGTTTAAACAATGCATTTCCCTAATTCTTTTGAGTAGTGTAGAATGTTCATGTTTTCCAAAAATTCCGAAACCGAAGCACCTAATTTATTGATTATATCAAAAAATGACATACCATGAGAGTTAAGCAGATTTCGGAAGTTTTTTCAGCGTTTAGTTTATAAGCTATTTTAGATTAAAATAAAATTAAGACCGGATTATTAGTCTAAAAAAACTGACAGAGCTTGTTTATTCCTAGCATTAAAAAAATGCGCATTTTTTTACCTCTACAAATATCAAATTCCACTAAATTGATGTGACCATCAGCTAATGTTAAAAGCTAATTTTTTCAAAATTATTTGCCAAACTTAAGGGGACGCGGTACCAAAAAATTAGGGCTGCCCAGAAAATAATTAAACACGCTAGAATGCTGTGATATAAGGATATTGCAAAAAAGAAGGAATCCTTTATAATGGTAGAGGTTTATTTAAAATGATATGGTGGTTGGGAAAAATGGTTTTTGAAATTTTATGTTGCTTTGTTAAATTTTTAAATTTTTCAGCTTGTGAATGGTTAAAACCCTAAGGCTTTTAAGTGAATTAATGTAGAGTTCCAATTTTTTTTCCTGTATTAAGGCATATACCCTCAACAAAAGTTGGTATGGTATAAGGGCAAGTGTGAATAGTTTTTTTTAAAAAAATATAATGAAGTTAAAATTTACAAAAATCTTATTTTTTTGGCCATTTTTATACATAAAGCTACATAAATGTTCTTGTTTAATTGTTAGCTCAATATCCAAACATACTTTTATTAATAGATGTTGTGGGAACATTTTGCAAAACAAACCATTAAAAAATTCTTTATATCGTAGGAGGAGTAGCATTTTGAAAAAACGTTAAAATTAAAATTTTTTTTAATTAAAAAAAACCTTGTGTTTCAATATTTATTATTTTTCCGAATATGTTTATTGAATGTTAGTTCTTTGTAAAAATAGTTTAATTTGGATTCCAGCATTAAAAATACTGGATTTAATGTTTTGGGTACCGCGTCCCCTTAATGTAGATTGTTTAAAAAACAAGTTTATATGAATAATCTACACTCTTAAAACAAACGAGCGGTTTTAACTCAGTCTGAGTTAATTTCCACTCCTTTCCGTGCCGAAAATGCACTTCTCCTATAGGAGTGGATTTCACTCTTTTTCGGAGTGGGTAAAAGAAATAAAAGAAAAACAATCTACGTCCTACATTCTTAAAACGACGGTTTTAACTCAGTCTGAGTTAATTTTTACTTCTTTCCGGTGCCGAAAATGCACTTCTCCTATAGGAGTAGATTTCACTCTTTTGTTTTAAGAGTGTATAGGTAGGATTTTCGGGAGTGTAAAGGGTGTATGTATATTTAAATAACGAAACGCATAATGCTAAATGATGGTTATTACATAGATCATTCCGCACAATTATATACGAAATAAATCAATAAATAATCTATTAATTGACAAAACGTCACCGAATATTGAAATAAAATATTCAATAAATTATTTACTCACTGAATATTCACTTCAACATTTATCAAATAATAACATTTGTAGAAGCTAATCGTGATTATTACTGCATTTTAAATGACGTTCCTGATTTTGCAGTTTTAGCATGCAGTACACTAAAGGTGGTCTTTTTAAAGAAGCATACTTAATAAGAACTCATCCATATTAAATATCACGAGGATATAAATTATCAAAACAAGTTATAACTATGTTCTACATTCCAAAATAGTTCTGAATTGACAGCTTCATAAATTAGCTGTCACTAGGGTAAAAAAAAAGGCTAAGTTTTTTTTTTGGATGTAGTGTTAAAATGAATTGAAAACTAAAGTGTATAGTTAACCCTTTTACTCCCATTGATTCTATTTGGAATCATCAGCTTGCGATTTTTTTCCCTCACTAAATTAAACTTGCACTTATTTCAAATAAATTTTATTAAATTGTCCATAATTCTTTTATTATATTTTCTTCATGCTTGCATTTTTAGATGTTTAAAAATTGATTTTAACTATTTTTAACAAATAAAGTTTTGAAAAAAAATATTGGTATAATTTATTTAAAAGTTATGATTTCAATTTTTTCCTTAAATTTTAGTTAAAAAATTAAGAATTTTTTTCCCTGTGTTTTACCATTATTTCATCCTGAATGCATAATGAATCTATTTAAAAAATTTTTAATTTTTAGAATAAAAAAAAAATAAAAAGTTGGTACTGAAAGGGTAACAAAAGTATGCAAAGTGCTTCCCTAATTGTTTTGAGCAGTGTATTACTGAAATGAAAACTAAATTGTCTAGTTAAGAAATATTCGAAGGTGCAGTTTAAATTAAATCGTTAGTTTGGGTGTAAGAGAAGCTTAACTCTAGTAGGTACAAGTCGGTCTTCTACCTAGGTCTAGTAGTACTTATCGCATGTGCTATAACTTTATTTAAGTTGTTGGGTGGTTTTAAAATAATTGTCTTCTTACTGTCCCGGCCTTGTAATTGTCTTTTCCGGTCCCGGCCTTGTAATTGTCTTTTTACTGTCCCGGCCTTATAATTGTCTTTTTACTGTCCCGGCCTTGTAATTGTCTTTTTTACTGTCCCGGCCTTGTAATTGTCTTTTTACTGTCACGGCCTTGTAATTGTCTTTTTAATGTCCCGGCCTTGTAATCGTTTGTTTACTGTCCTGCCCTTGTAAGGTTCTTTCGGCTTTCTAAGGTAAAATAATACTTTTAATAATTTTTTGCAAGCACAGGAACAGAAGTCACTAGTAATTTTACTTTAGTAAAATCTGAAAAGTTTTCTAACCTTTCAGTTCTGATTCTTTCTTTTGAAGGAATCCAAATAAGTTTTTATTTTTTTCTGCACTAAGTGATTAGTAATATAATCTTTTTGAATATATATTGTTTAATAAGTCACTTTAAATAAGTCACAGCAAGAAAATAACTATAAAATAAAGATTGATCCCAAAAATTGGACTACAAACATTTAGATCTCTATCACTCTAACTACATTAACTATTATTTCCATTAAAAAAAATTATCATTCCATCTAAGGAAAAACACCGCGATGTTTTCTTGTATCCACTGTTATGGTATAAATATTTATCCATAAACGGCATAGCTATTTTCCATCTTAGACTATCTAAACGACTCCATTGATGATTCCTAATCGTCCCAAGCAACGCCCCTGCACTTGGTTTGATACCAAACAAAGACAAATATGTAAATTTGAACGAAAATAAAACTTAAAACTAGCTTATTGTTGTGTATAATTGATGTTTAAGTTCTTTTGAGCAGATAGTTATGGTGAAGTTGTGTTCTTTTTGTACTTTGATTATCTTAGCCTCTGTTCCGTCAGCGCCTCTCACCTTTTCGGAGATTCACTCTAAGATTAAACATTGGAATAGGACCGCTTGGATTGTTCCCCCAGTGCACCATTCATTGGTATCAATGATTCCGTCTTGAAGAATGCCTGGCTCTAGATTTTAACAGACAGGAACAAACTATTCTTGCCCGCTTTTGAAGTAGCCACCTTAAGGGGGAATGGGCGCGCTGGACCGGGGGTCTCCAAAGTAAAGTGCATCAGAGCAGGCTTGATCACATCTTAGCGTGCTTCGAACTCTCCAAGAATTATTAGCCCGGCGGCCCTTTTTTGGTTTTGGAGGTTGCATGACGTCATGGACCTGGTCTAGCCCTGGTGACCTACGGTGGTATACAACAACAAGAACAAAAGTTATCGGTTCAAGCGACAATAAATATTTAAAAAGAACACGCTAACTCTATCACCCTCCATATTCTTTTCTTTCACTATAAATTTCACGACTGCCTCTGTCAAATCTCGAGCGGTTGAGGAATTCGTCTTTAAAAAATACATGTCTCAAATCCGGAGCTTTGTTGCCACACCCCATGCAAATCTCGAGTCATTCCTTAATTGCATGTGTGGCCACAACAATTTCCGGGTGTGGCAATGTATGGAAGATTGAAGAATTATTTTCGTTTTCTTTTATCTTGCATGCGGAATTGGCTAAACCCCGGTAAACAACGACAATTTTTTCGTAATTTTGGTTAAAATTGATTTTTTTTAAAAAATTGGTTGATTGTAATAAAAGAAAAGAAAGTTGAAAACCATCAATAAGATTAGTTTTCGGTTTGAAAATTTGATTCCAGATTTTTTTTTTACAATTATTACCTTTACCACTATCATCATTGTTATTTTGAGGTTAGTTAAGTTGAAATTAAATTATAGTCGCACTAGAGCTACACGAAGGCTATTGGCGACGGAAGTCGTAATTTAGAACCACAGTCAAGTGATGAGCCGACACCTGAGTAGGCACCCAAAGCAACCGTTAAGGGTGACATCGTACGCAGCATTGGGACTTTGGAGCATATTTAACGTGCACTCTCTCTACACGAGGTATTATTCGTCATACATTTTTGGCTGCACGGGCCGTTTATAGGTAGGCATTTATTTTAGCGATTCCCGGATCCGAACATGGGACCTTACGCATGCAAAGCGAACGCCAAACCAACTTGGCTCCCCGGCCCACTTTGAGGTTTTATTTTATGTTGTTTTGAGAGTAATGTGTTTTGGCGAAAATAATCCACCATTATCTCCAACATTATTTAGAATTTTTTTTAACTTTGAGAATTTGTGGAGTGTGTATGAATAGCATTATAAAACCATTGTGATAATTTCACATATTCACTATACTTTGAAAATATTTTTTATAATAGTTAAAGAAAAGACTCTCTTTAAAAATAAAACAAAAACCATTAAAAACCAAAAACTTAACATTTTTAGAGAACAAACTGTTCCAAACAAATATTTTCCTTGTATTTATTTTGCTGATGGATAATTATGTATTATAACAAAAATTTAATTGTACTTAAATCTCTTAAGTAAGCAGTTATAGTAATGAGCGATAAAGATGGAAAGGAATTATGAATCATGAATTGCAAAATGTTCTTAACTTATTATTTCAATAGTGCCAAAGTTATTTAATCTTTAAATAATATTTTGCCATTTTATATCGCTTTTTAATAGCTGTATCGCTTTTTAATAGCTTTTAAATGATGAATCCGATTCTGAAATTGATAATTTTCTGCAAATGAGTGTTCAGCTACACTGTTAAAAATTTTGGAGCAAAATTTCACCGGAATCCAGGAACTATCTAGCTGCCACCACTATTTGGAGCGTGAATTTACTACTTTCGTGGTAAAACCATAACTTTGATGCACCGAAAAAGTAGTGAATCAACAATCCAAATAGTGGTGGCAGCTAGAAAGTTCTTGGATTCCGGTGAAATCTTGCGCCAATTTTTTTTACAGTGTAAAAGGGTATTTGACTAAATCGGGAAACGGCCAAAAAAGTTATATAAACATAGTATAGGAACTAGAAAACGTATATTCATTGGTTTTTCTTCAAAAAATTACTCGGATATTATTTAAATCAAGTTTTAAAATCGCGATATTTCAAAGCTTGGTCACGTGACTACAAACGCTACTCTGATTGGTCTGACGTCACCTTGCATTAAACCGTCACACACGCTATTCAAATTTAGTCATCCTAAACTTTTTGCGCTCTTTAAGTCCAAACTGCATAGTTTTTTTAGATTAGTCTTTTTTCTTTGTGAATTTAGTGCTTATAAATATTTAAATAAAATAAAATTAAAGGATTCACAAAAACGGCCGGCTCAAATTTGCCGAGAATCGATGCCTATGATGGTAAGACCCTTGTTTGTTTTTTAAAATCTTCTTCGGATTTCTGTTCCGATGAGTTCCGAAATATTAAAACTTCAACGGAAGTAATAACCAATTTTAAAAGGATTATAAGGAAGCTATTAATATTTTTAATGAAAACGTCCTAAAAGTGTAAATAGTAATCCAGTCAACAAGGGAAAGTGTTATATTTAATGTTGTAATGTTAACTAGTTTCATATCTTTTTTTGCCTATAGATGGCGCCCCGAAATTATTTTTTTCTTGTACTAATCTAGAAAATAAGAAATAAGTTAAGTACTTCTGTTTACAAAAAGTTGTTCATGCGTTCTAGTAAAAAGAAAAAACGTTATAAAAAATCTATTTATTAAAAGCTACATCAGTTTTTCCCTAATTTTGGTTTCACTAGACTTCAAGTATATTTTTTTCATACCTGCATTTAAATATCTAGTACAACTTTTCATTAAACTCAATACTTGAATAAATTATCTTGTACAAAATTATTAATTAAATTTAAAACAGCTTAAGTTGTTTGTGAATGATCTTATTTTCGATGTTTTCAAGCGTTAGTCCAGTAAATTCAAACTTTAAGCTCAAATACAGGGCCTTAGTAAACGAAATCCCCAAATGTTTACATTGCGGAACGGCACAGTATAGCGATAGTTAATCATTAGAGGAAGCCGAAATATTCTACGTCTCCGTACTTGATCACGGTGTGTAGCCCAAATTTAATGTAACAATTACGTATCCATTTCACCAAAAAATAAGCACTTATAAAGTAACAAATCCGCAAATGAGTGACTTATATTGAAAATCCCTGACATTTTAAATTATTAATTATAACAAAAATTGCATATGCGTGTATAAAATGATCATTTCTAAATTGGTTTTATTCAATTTTAAGGCTAGACATTTTGGCAGATGGGGCGGTTGTTTAAAAACATACGTTTACATGAAAAAACTTCATATCACATAAAAAATTAATATGAAGTAACCTAATTTTATATTTAAAAAAAAAACGATTTAACTGCGGCCCTCTAATATTTTTATGTACGTTCATTTAGGATGTGTGTTAGTTCAGATTGAGTTTTTTACATATATTTCTTATTTTATAAGCCATTAATTTTTGGTTTACAAGAAAACGCTCTGGTGCCATTTTATCTTAAAAAGTCAACCTAAATCTTTAAGGGAATTGACAGGTAAGTAGCGGATCATGAAATTAAAAAGCCGCGAACCAACCATTAGTAACAAAATGCTAAATGTTAAAAAAAAAACCCATTTAATCACCTCTACTCACTCTGTCAATAATAAATCAAAGGAAATTGGAGTATCAAATACAACAACAACAACAGTGATCACTACGGATTCTCCCGCATGTCGAAACCGTTTGCTGCCAGGTGACGTCACATCCTTCAAATTCTGCCGGGGATCGTTTTGGGGGCGTGGCTTATAGTTAAATTTTAATTGCGTTTTTCTCCGTTTCTAGGCGGTATTTGGAAAAAAGAAAAAATACGGGTCTAATATTTTTTGCCTAGGAATATTTTAGGCCAATAAATTTTTTTTAGTCAAATACCCTATTAAGGATCTTATTCTCGAATTATTTGTGGCGCAACTGATATGTTTTGTACAAATGTACAATTCATGTTTTTTTCCCTGTTCAAAACCAATATTGGATATCTGTTTATTTATCTAATTATATCTGTTTATTATCTAGTTCTAAATCTATGCATTTCAAACAACTTTTCTAATAAATAAGCACTTATAGCAATAAGCAATAAGATGGAAAGGAATTATGAATCATGAATTGCAAAATTTTCTTAGCTTATTATTTCAATAGGTCCAAAGTTACTTAATCTTTAAATAATATTTTACCTTTTTACGTATAGCTTTTTAATAGCTTTTGAATGATGAATCCGATTCTGAAATTTATTATTTTCTGCAAATAAGTGTTCATCCAATTAAGGATCTTATTCTCGAATTATTTGTGGCGCAATTGATATGTTTTGTACGAATGTACAATTCATGATTTTTTTTCCTGTTCAAAACCAGTATTGGATATCTGCTTATTTATCTAATTATATCTGTTTATTATCTAGTTCTAAATCTATGCATTTCAAACAACTTTTCTAATAAATAAGCAGTTATAGCAATGAGCGGTAAAGATGGAAAGGAATTATGAATCATGAATAGCAAAATTTTCCTAGCTTATTATTTCAATGGTGCCAAAGTTATTTAATCTTTAAATAATATTTTACTTTTTTAAGTATCGCTTTTTAATAGCTTTCGAATGATGAATCAGATTCTGAAATTGATTATTTTCTGCAAATAAGTGTTCATCCAATTAAGGATCTTATTCTCGAATTATTTGTGGCGCAATTGATATGTTTTGTACGAATGTACAATTCATGATTATTTTCCTGTTTAAAACCAATATTGGATATCTGTCTATTTATCTAATTATATCTGTTTATTTATCTAATTATATCTGTTTATTTATCTAATTATATCTGTTTATCATCTAATTCTAAATCTATGCATTTCAAACAACTTTTTTAACAAGGATTTCTTTAAAATATTGAGAAGAAAAACATGTCATAATTGTCACTGCTATAAATTTTAGTGATAGTTTTACGAGTTGAGGATTTAAGTGCGAATGAGCCCGATCGACCGCGGGTCTCCAAACCAAAGTGCCTCAGTGTTAATGCAATGGAAATAAATCCCATTTAACCGACTGTATTGAATATTTTTCCAAGTTTTTTTTTAAGATAAATGGTAGATGACTTGCAGGTCTCTATAATCCCACTTTTTGAAATTGCTTCGAATATTTTGTGTAAAATTATTTATTGAAAATTTAAAAAAGAATAATTAGAAGAATTTTAGATAAAAAGAATAAAAAAGAATAAAATTTAATAATTATTTTTTTTAAAGATAAATGGTAGATGACTTGCAGGTCTCTATAATCCCACTTTTTGAAATTGCTTCGAATATGTTGTGTAAAATTATTTATTGAAAATTTAAAAAAGAATAATTAGAAGAATTTTAGATAAAAAGAATAAAAAAGAATAAAATTTAATTATTATTTTTTTTAAAGATAAATGGTAGATGACTTGCAGGTCTCTATAATCCCACTTTTTGAAATTGCTTCGAATATTTTGTGTAAAATTATTTATTGAAAATTTAAAAAAAAGTATTCGAACGAATTTCAAAAAGTGGGATTGTAGGGACCTGTAAGTCATTACTACATTTATCGCATCAAAAAACCCGTTTGTAAAAATATTCAATACAGCCGGAGAAATGTGGCTTAGAAAATATTTTTTTCGCCATTGGATTAACACAGAGGCACTTTGGTTTGGAGACTCGCAGCCGATCGGGCTCATTCGCACTTAAGAGTGATTAAGAGTGAGGAATTAAATGAGTATTTTAACTCTTAAACTATCCCTCTAACATCCTCAGTCCATTAGGGACTACTTGGCTTTTTTTGATTGCCAAAAACATAGTAAAAACTTAACGGATTTCGCTTAAACTTCTTGTCCCGAGTTCATTTCGGTAAAAATATGAAGAGATTTCTAGTCATGATTTAAAAAAAAATTTAAATAATAATTATTTAAAATTATAGAAAATGTTTTAATTACCCCAATAGTGTATGTATTTTGTCTGGGTTATTAAAATTATACTCAGTAAAAACGTCGTTTCATTATCTTAATTATTTATAGATTGGGATAGTTTTTTATGTGCAACTCATTTAACATTACGGCCCCTAACTTTCTAGTTACTTCCTTTAACATTACGGCCCCCAAACTTTATTAGTTCTTAAAACGAAATTTGATATGGTAAAAAATGATGAGTTTTCTACATTTTGGTTGTTGTTTCAAGTTTATTCCGTTTCATTTCGTAATATAGTTGCCTATTCATCAAAACCTGTGAGATTCGCTTTAAGTTCAAGTTTTTTTTATGTGTTAAGGACGATGCATTAAAAAAAAGCATTTTATATTAAAAAAACGTTTCGAAGAGGAACGAAAAAATCAAAGAAAACACTTCTCAATAACATTTTAAAAAGGGCAACGTCCTATTAACAACGCTTTTGAAGATGCTTAAATATTCTAAATAGAATATTTAGAATATTTTTTTCAACCCATTCTTTACATTTGCGGTTGAAAAAGTGATTTGGCAAACATTTTTCTTTAATTGCAGTCAATTACGCTTCTGCACGAAGAAATCGGACCACCATAGCATTTAAGCAGAAAACAAAAACAGCGTAATTAGGACGAAAATTGCTCATTCGAAAATCGCGAGTAATTTTCGCTAATTTGGAAATGTACCAATGTTTACCTGGAATTATCTTTGAATATATTTGTACTCCCGTTTGTTATTGTAGACAATAAAGGCTTGATGATCTTACGGTCCCTGTCCAGACGGATATGGACAGCTTTTACCAGTGACTGATTGGTTGATTAGCATATCAATCTGAAGAAAAGACCAATCAGCAGTCCTAAAGATCCATCTTTGTTCATAAAGAAATAAAAACAATGTACTTTTACTTGTATTTATTATTATTATTTAAAATGAAACTGTATTGAGAAATTATTAAACAATGTTTCATTAGAGAGAGCTACAGGTTAGCAATGTGAAAGGCATTTTTTTCTTTATAATCACTATTCAGATCACTATTCTGCCTGTAAAACCCCATAACAGCTTCTTAGTTTGAAAATTTGTAAAATGAACGAGGGCAACGTATAGGCCGTTCTTACCATACCAGTTATTATTAAAAATGAAACTGTATTGAAAATTATTAAACATTGTTGCATTAGAGAGAGCTGCAGGTTAGCAATGTGAAATGCATTTTTTTTCTTCATAATCACTATTCAGATCACTATTCTGCCTCTAAAACCCAATAACAGCTTCTTATTTTGAAAATTTGTAAAAATGAACGAGGGCAACGGCCGTTCTTACCACCAGTTTTCCAAAGGCTTCATTGCCCTGTCCAGGAATCAAATTTTTAGATATGTTGACACTAATTATTAAGTAGACTATATGTTTTCTTTCATTTGTTGTTCAAATTTAGCCCTTCAGCTAATAATAATCTCATTGGTATAAATAAACGTAATGAATATTTGGAAATTAGTTCATTTTTTTAACAGCCACAAAGCAAGAAGGCTACCGGATCCTGGCCAAAAGCCTGACTTTCCCTTATTGGTATCAGAACCGGCTGATTGTTAAAAATTGTACATCATTGTACTTTTCATCTTTTCATATTCTATTCCATCTTATTTATATCCATCATCTCATTCCATCATATAAAATACTTCCATTATTTTAAGCGCTACTGTAAATCTTATTCAAATCCCTCAATTATACCATATCTCGTTCTACAAACTACCCATAATACACTGCGGCCTTCAAATGTCTTCATTTCTTGTGTATAAATAAAAGGAGCATATAAAAGGTGTGATGACCTCTTTTGTTGTAAACTGCCATCTCTCCTAAGATCGCCGTGTGGGGCGCTCCATAAAGAGACAAGACTTCTTTCAAGAAGAATACGGTTAACAATCCTCGCTTAGGAAGATTTCTTATCGAGGGTCGTTATTATCTTCCCAAATGGGATAAACCCGGCATTTAAAACCATTCCTCAACTTCAACACCCAGGTGGCGATTTTTGTGGGATTCCAGTGCCCATTTTTGGCGATTTAGAGGCCAACTTTGGCAAGTTTGTTATGATTTTAGATGTGGTTGATGTTTCGTAAAATAACGTTCGGGCTTCAGCGTTGAGTGAGCTGAAATGCGAATATTCTAAAATTTGTTTTAGCATTATTAAATTTAAAAACAAAATTCTGGCTTCGGCTATTTGACCTTTTTGAACATCTAAATCTTTTTAAACATATGTTTGTATGATTTTGTTTGCGAAGTCTTTCATGTTGCTCGAAATGTTACACACAGTTACTTAACTAATTTGCCCATTTTTTATTTCATATTTCGCGGTTAAAGATGAACAATTATTGTTTGTAGAAAGTTAAACTGATACGGATTTTTTTTTTAATCCATGAAAACCCCTGATTGAAAATTATCTTGTAAATACTGCTACAACCTGTGAAATCAACTTTAGACACAAGTTGGGAGACCCTTCAGAAATCCTTCGAATCCTTCGAGAGACCTTTCGAATCGGCAAGCTTGATTCGATTCTCACGGGCTTGTTCATAGGACACTGAGAATCATAAGCTATTGTCTTGTTCCATGTGTCGTAATTACTTCCATCTTTCATTTCTGCACTGCCTTCAATGGGTGCTGTGTTTCCACGTGACATTGATTCGAGACTCAAGAAATAATTTATTTTCTTTTAGAATTTCTCTTGACACTCAAGACCTGAAACATTCCCATTGAGAAAATGAGCTAAATTATATTTCCTCATTCCGCGATAATTTTGGCGTTATTTTTTTCGTTTCGTATGCGGCAACCTTTCGGTTTCGTGGGAGGGAATCACCAGCTAGACAAGGGGTCCGGCAATTAAAGAAACTCACCAAGTACCTCTCCTATTTGATCCCTCCCCCCCTCAAACCTTCTTCGCCACGCCCCGCAGATTAAGCAGTTTGATTCATTTGTTTCATGCCGTGTCCTTATGTCTTAATCGTGATTCTGGCTATGATTTATGACGGATTCATGCCTCGGCCCCAAACATCCCATTGCAACAATCTGTCTGGGCCCTCTCAAGATCCGTGATGGCTTTTTTTTGTGGGTTATTATCATTTCTCTATTTGTTCTGGTGTGTTTGTTGTAATGCCATGCCTATTTGGAGGCCTTATTTCAAGAGTGGTTTGAGTCAACGAAATGTAAAAGAGTTTTTAGTAGCATTTTCGAATAACTACAAGTCGCCTTTCGGTTTTTGTAAGTGGCGAGCTTTCTTATATTGTTTCAAGTGTCACCAAGCATTACTTTGTAATGTCTTACAGCATTGATTCTTATGACACTCAAGATCTCACAAGACTCCGTACCTTGAAAAGAACAAACGGGAGAATCACACCACTCTAAAATCATTCCGAAACGGCCACTCGAAAATCGACGAGTAACGGGGGAAGAGACAATTAAGGCATTATCTATGGTTTTTAAGTGGACCTTTAGCTTCACGTGATCCCATTACGAAAGTGGCTAATGAGCGCACATAATGTGCATTAATTGGCCATCTGGAGATTAGATGGCAGCGAGATCCGGCCATCGAGAACTGTCGTGGCGAGGATGGATGGCAAGAACATGCATCAAGCCAAGTGACACAATCAGTGTTACCGATGCTGATTACAGTTTGATTCGCACTCCGATGGGGACGGTAATTTGGACACTTTGTGTCTTTAAAAAAAAAAAAAGAGTTTGATGTTCGAAAGTAAAGTGGTGTAGGTTTCATTTTATGGAGTGTTTTAATAACTTTATTAAACGTGGATATCTGATGGAAGAGTTAAGCTGTATATTGTTCACTTCATGCACAACGGCTCAGGTAATTTTCCCTGCAATTCCGTGCCACATAATGCACTGCGACAATGTTATATCGATTGGTGCTTTCATATGTAAAGAGGAAAAAATATCGTACTTACTGATTTATTAAAGGTAAAGGCTCAAGTAGTGGCGATGTTAAGTGAACTGTAACTTTCACACTACCAGTTTGTTAAATTCTGGCATTGAAGGGAAAAACCGTTGCAGTCATAGATATCATAGTTAAAGTATTAGATTGGCAGATCACGTGACCTCCAATGCTAACGACGGGACGCGCATGGAGGCCAAAAAAGAGGGCAAAATGTCCAGTGTTGCTGCCACTTTAAGGAGAAAAATACTACGAAAAAATACCATTTAATTCTAAAATTACAAAAAAAAATACTAGAAAAGGATTTAAAGTCACTAAAAATATTCCAAAATGCAGCTAGTATTTTTACGATATTTTTATGTAATTTTAGAATTAAATGATATTTTTTCGTAGTATTTTTCTCCTTAAAGTGGCAGCAACACTTTCCATTTTGCCCTCTTATTTGGCCTCCGTGCGCGTCCCGTCGTTAGCATTGGAAGTCAGTGATCTGCCAATCTAATACTTTAACTATGATATCTATGGTTGCAGTACATTGCTTTTACATATGACGTAGCATTCATCAAGCGAGTGGTGCAACAAGTGTTACCGATGTTCATTTTAGTTTAATTCGTGCTAGGTAATTTAGGCATTTGTGTATTTAAAAGAAGTTTAATATTCAAAAGTAAAAGTGATGTAAGGTTTGAGTTGATGGGTTTTAATAACTTTATAATCTTGGACATGAGGCTACAGAAGGTATCCATCTCCCGTGCAAAGCAATTTCTGTAGAAAACACTTAATAAAAGTTTTTCTTTATTTTTAATGGCAATGGGCTAATGTTTTGTTTTCTAGTTTTATTTTTTTAAATCATATATATGAAAGACGTAGATTTAAAAAAAATGTTCTAAGATACCTCGTATTGAATTGATTTTAAATGCTATAAATAAATTGATGTTGATTACTGAATTGATTCGAATATTAAGTTTCCTAGGTAAATAAATGTTATTCTTTAATTTCCCAAAACAACAAGAACCAATTATTAGATAAATGAGGTAATGTGTAAACCCTTAACGTATTTTTATCTTGAAATTTCAATATTTGTCCATACAACCGCAAATTACACGCACATAAATAGAAGACTTCTCGTAACTATTCTTTCACGAACCTTACAAAATAACCTTTTAATTCGTGAATTGTGCCTTATTACAATGTTTCCAAGAAGAAAAGCACAAAAAAGTGTAATTCGAAGCCCTTTTACAAGTTGAATGCCGAATGCAAGTGTATTGCGGGTTTTACGTACACAAAAGCCTCTCTGTGTTGTGTGCAGTCGCCACAATTGAAACTTCAAAAATATTTCGTCGGTAATTTGCCTCTTAAATGTCTGTTTGAAGATCGCACGCGAAAACAAATGCCGCACAATGATGACTTTATTCTTAAGAAAATACGAAAATTCTAAAGTTAAAAAAAAATATTCATATAAGCAGAATTTTTTTTGCCATGGAGTTGTAAGTCTATGTTTAAACATAACATTTTTTTCCATTTATTTTAAGGTTATGCTTCCTATCTTGAATGTATGGTTAGATTAGTTTGAATTATCGTTGCTCTAGAGCTACACAAGGGCTATTGGCGACGAGCCTCATAATTTAGAACCACAATCAAATGGCGAGTCAACACATGAGTAGGCACCCAATGCAACCGTTAAGGGAGACATCGTACATAAGTTGGGCTTTGAAACATATTTAACGTGCACTCCCTCTAAACGGGTATTATTCGTCGACATTTGCTGCACACCGTTTATAGTCGGCAGTTATTTTGGCGATGCCTGGACCCGACTGGACCTTCCGATGCAGGCGAACGCTTAACCGACTGGCTCACGCCCTCTTAAATTTACGGATGCGTGGTTTGTAGTGTTTTCGAAGGTATAACAAATACAAATACAAAAATTGTCGACAACACAGTCAGAGGCGCAGTGGTCCAAAATAATCTAATACATTACAGTTGTCAAGTTCTTCGTAAATCTTCTCTCTTCGAATGCACAACATAATCTGGTAAGCATTCCACTCATGACAACTCTATTGTAAAAGTAATGTTTTCTTACTCCCTTCTAAAGCACGATTTTCATTTCTGATCAGTCTCTGTCGGTATTAAGGTAAAACTAAGCCCTCTGTCTCCGTTTATGACTTTAATAATGTATTGCAACAACCTGGTCTAAAAAACTAAATCACGGTGAAGACCAAGCTGCTTCAGTTTGTATAGTAAAATATTTGTTATCTAGATGGCTGGTACGCTGATAGTATCACAGTAGTAAATTGGCGCCATCTAGCGTGGATGTTATTTGAGGTTTCGTATGCGTGTGTTGCGCATCACTGCAAGATTTTTAAAGTTCATTTAAACTTCTTCCCTAAGTGCAAAAGTAGAAGAAGGTTGTTAGATGTATGGTTACGCAGGAAGTCACAGAGACAATTAAATTGTTAATTATCATGGCATTTCTTTAGAATACCGTAGCTAAAATGTCATATTTTACTTCTTTACTTTTTACATGATAGTTCTATTCGGCATGTTCTAGTTTATTTTTAATGTCACTAAATGACTGAACCATTGGAGGTAAAAATAGTTAGCTCATAAGTAATGTTTGAGGACTTAAAATAAAAACTTATAAATCCTTTAAATTTACATGTTATCTTTTTAGACGACTGGATATAAAATAGTTTTTATTTCAAAGATGTCATTTGATCAGACTCTTCACGAGTACAACAAAATACTAAGATATACGACTATTTTAAACGTTTATAGGCGACGAGCTTCATAAATATGAAAATTATTAGCCCTTACAAATTTAGAGCCCTTACAAAATTGGTAAGGTAAGCCTGTACAGCAAGAGCCCATCTGTTGATTGGGCCCTAACTGTAATCAGAGCCTGATTTCCAGCAGGGCAAATGGGGCACGTGCCCAGGGCCCCCACTCCAAGGGTGTGGGCCCAAATTTTCTTCAAAAAGAATAATATTGGGGACAAAATTTGCCAAAATTAGATGCCAGAAAAAAATTATAAATATAATACAATTGAACCAAGTGCAACTAATTTTTCAAAAGCGAGTCAATATAAATGTTATATACCTTATAAAATATTTTTTATAAATTAGGCCCTGACTATGTGAATGAAAATTATATATGTACTCAAAAAAATGTTATGACAAAATAATATGACAAGATGATAGGTCTCGGATGTCATATCTTATGTATATATTTAAAAAGAAATTATGCAACGCATGTAATACTTACACGAAAATATTTAAGATAATTTTAAAGGTTATTTATTTGAAAAAATCTTAAATGAAAAAAAAACACACGTTCATAGTTATATTAATATATGTTGTGGGGGCCCCCTCAAACTTACCTGTGCCCTGGGCCCCAAAAGCTGAAAGTCGGACCCTGACTGTAACGGCTCTCATGTCCGCCTTTGACACGTACTAACCCCTTACCCTTCTTATGCAAGTCTGCGAAAAATCCGCTCGTTTTCGGGGAAAAAGCGGGCACGCTTGACTTGCCCGGGTCTTGGACCAGTGACTTTTCGCACGTGCTGGGAACCCCTCAAGAACCAGAAAACGGACAATAATGCGTAAGAAAAATAATAAATCGTTAGCGACCCTCCGACCGTGACTGTCACGCGATTCGGGAATAAAACGAGAGACATTGTAGTACCCCACTGGCGATGGAAGAGTTTTATGGAAAGTGCTCCGTTTCCCACTCTCTTCTGCACTTCGTATAATAATTTTTTACTGGTTTATGGATAATGTTCACTATATAAGGCCAGAGAAGCTCTTCGTTAGGTCAAGCTTCTACTCGTGTTCGGATAGTCGGCTGTTTAGAAGAAGAAACCTTCTTGCGCACTGGCCAGGACCTTATTTGCCATAAGGCCCGTTAGCACCGGTTCCCTCAAATTTAGTTTCTATTAGGTTAAATGCTATGGATCCCCGAAATTTCAGTTAATTTTAAGATATTTTGAGACAACACTTTGTTTTTAGCTTGACTGTGACTCAGACGTCACACACCGACCTAACGTAAGAGAACCCTACGTGATTGGTTTGATCGATGTTATAAGGTTTGATAAAATGGTAGATTTGATACATCGGCCAACTAGCACCGTACTTGGGAATCATACACAACCTTTCTCAGTAAAATGTCCCCCAAAATTTGTTGTGCTTATGGTCTGAGTTTTCTTAAATCAAGCCCTGCTCAAGGCCGAATTTAATTTTTGGGTTTTGAATAAGTTTTGAGAGTAGATTTCTCTCAATCCTTTGGAACAGCCAATACTCCGAAAAGGTTGGCAAGCGTGAAGAGCTTCGCAAGCCAATTTATCCCACAAATCAAGACATCGAATATGTACTGTCTTTGACACTTCCCCTTATAAACGGATTGCGCAATTCAACATAAACTTTTTGTAGAGGGCGTGGGTGCGCCCTAAATCTGGCGTTACTCACAGTTCTGATGATCTGTACTTCGTCGTTGAACGATTTAGGGTTCCATGTCCGCTGAGATCATAGATATCATAGTTTAAAGTATTGGAATGGCCGATCACGTGACCTCCAATGCTAACGACGGGACGCGCATGGAGGCCAAAATAAGAGGGCAAAATGGCCAGCGTTGCCACCACTTTAAGGAGGAAAATGCTACGGCATCATCGGAAAAATACCTTTTAATTCTAAAATTACCAAAAAAATACTATAAAAGCATTTCAAGTCACTAAAAAGATTCCAAAATGCAGCTAGATTTTTTTACGATATTTTTTTGTCATTTAAGAATTTATTTTAGAATTATTCTAAAATTACAAAAAATATCATAAAAATACTAGCCGCATTTTGGAATCTTTTTAGTGACTTGAAATGCTTTTATAGTATTTTTTTGGTAATTTTAGAATTAAAAGGTATTTTTCCGATGATGCCGTAGCATTTTTCTCCTTAAAGTGGTGGCAACACTGGCCATTTTGCCCTCTTATTTTGATCTGCCAATCTAATTCTTGATCTGCCAATCTAATACTTTAACTATGATATCTATGGCTGAGATATTGTCCATGTCACTTCACAGCGCTTCACAATAATTACGTTGTCAATATTTTATGTGTTGATCTAGTATGTACGACGTTAATCCGACCATACCAATTGGGATGTTTCAGTTGACGAAATTTCTGCAAGATTTCTTCTTGCGATCGGTGCTCCGATTGGTCCTCTGTTCCCATGTGATATAGATTCCCCAATCGAGGCTCGAGAAAGCATTAATTTCATTAACATTTCTGTTGCCACCCAAGACCTGAAACATGTCCATTCTAAATTCAACGTGAAAATCAACTGTCTTTAATGCTTTTCTTATAAATTATGTTCTGCTCATTTTTGCTAAGGTCATTACATTACAATTTCGTTGTTAGGGCTCTTGGCAATCATTATCAATCGATGGCAAAATATCGACAATCACGGCCATTTCGCTTTTAACGATTCGCATTTTCGACTTTTAACTAAGAAATGCTAAATGGACCAAACTGAATATATATTCTGCAACATTTCCGTATTCAGTGGATTTAAACTTTACATGTATGAAACCGCAATATTCTGTGTGGTCCAGTAAGCAAGCCAAGATATTGCGTGTGGTCAACAATATCATAAATTCACCTAAAAAGAAATATGGTTCAAAACTTGGTGCTATTTATTCCTCTAATCAGTCAAAAAGAACAATTACTTTTCCTGGAGCTTTTCATGATGCAAACAAACTATCCCAAATCTTTTTTGGGCACGATTTGAATATCAGAATGATTAATACATGATGATTTGCAAATGATAGTTTTTAACATTCGCTATACTTCTTATAAGACAGAGCTACTACTGCGACCTACATTGGCAACGTAGTGAATACTATTAATTTTGAAATGTTAAATAAGTAGATGACATGACACCACTGTTATCAAGCCTGTTATCACTAGAAAATATATGGCATTATTTTTTAGCCATATACTTACATAATTTCTATTGATATTATTAGGTTGTTATTCAAACTTTGCTACATTATGTTTATACGTTTCAATATACAGATACAAATTGAAGTTGGAATCAAGGTTTATAGTGGATAAGTACTGGAGCTAAAAATGGCTTAATTAATGTTCTTAAAAAAGTACTTTGCACTATTTCATTACTGTGAATAGGAAAGTTGGATTATCTACTCGGAATGTAGTACTTGCGATTTTTTCTACTATATTCGCAAGCTGTATGGTTCTCGAATATCATCTTTCAAAATTTTCAAACTATGAAATTTACCTGAAGAAAGAATTAAAAATGTGCAGGATGAGGCTGACGTCAGAATTTAAGTTCCAGATTATCTGAATTTAAGTTCCAGATGATTTTTCTGAGAATATCATTAAAATTTTGATCTGTTTTTTTATACGCACGACTTTCCTTAATTAAATCTATAATAATAAAAGAAAGAGTCTGTCTGTCTGTGTGTGTGTCTGTTATCGGATCGTAAAAGACCTACTTATACTGCCCACAGGAATTCGAAATTTTAAAGATAGATTCCCTTTAATACTAACGTGTGCACCTGAGGCTTAGTTTTTTCATATTCGTTCCATTTTTAGAGAAAATTCGAATTTTCTGAAAAAAATACACCACTTTCGCTCAAATCCGATCATTTTTCTCTTTCCTGATGCCATCGGCTGAAAAAATTAAATAAAACTTTTAACGAAAACATTTAAAATTCAAAATGTTTATTTTATTCTTTTGCCATTACTTTCAGAAACTAAATTTATTATTTGAAAAATAATTGACACGTTTCAAGTGACGTAATTCCGCCAGTCTTCATTCCCGGATTTTATTGTAGGTTTATTTGATGATTTTTTCATTGGATTTTTCTGTTGACTGCATGTATGCATATTTAAGCAATAAATGTATAGTTAAGCTATTACTGAACTATGATGGTTAATAAAGGCCATCGCACTAGAGCTATTAGTGTGTTATGTCTTTATTTTTTCGCCAAATACGTTGCCAAACTCGCCAAATTATTAACTAAAATTCGCCAAATAGGCAATTTCTTTTATGAATAATTTATAAGCTGGTCGGTTGTTCGAAGGTCATTGTGTTTGAGCTGTATAATGGGTGTGGGTAGCTATATCTATTTTCTCGCCAAATTATTTCCCAAAACGCGCCAAATGAGCAAAAAGGTTTTATGTATTTATGAGGGAATTGTGATGGCATTTATGAGTGCATTTTACAGCGTATTTTTCATTTTGGAATTTTAAGGCAATGAAACGGGATTTTATAATTTATAACGAGCGGAAACAATAATAGTTTATGATCCTATAACAGGTTATATGGTACACATATTTGGAATCTATTTGATATTTTTTATTCCGTGCGAAGAACGGGTATAAATTTGCTAGTCTAAATATAAATCTTAAATTAAATCTAAATACGAGCTCACGCACAAAAATAGTAAAAGATGTCTAAAAAAACGACGAATCATAAAACGACTTCCATTAGAAGGAATGAACAGGAAGTCATTTAGAAAATATCAACGGTTCATTCGTTTTAATTTGATAACAATTTTAACTTTCATATTTCATCGACAGTTAGTTCGCAATCGTCATTTATTCTACATAGGGTGGCCCAAAAGTAGCCAAACAGTTAGTTAGGTATACAGTTATTTATACAGAAACAGTTATTTTAATACAGGTTGAGTTTAGTTTGGTTGAATTATCGTAGTACTAGAGCTACAGGTGAGTTATTGGCGACAGGCATCGTAATTAAGAACCATAGTCAAAAGTGACAGCTTTATTTACATACATATATTTACATTCTTAATCCCGAAGGTGCTCAAATTGTCTACCTTCGACATTGATGCATTCCTGCAACCACCTGGTCCCGTCCTCTGGTGACATTTGCATATTTCTAGAGCACCAAACAAATAAACGGGGCTGGGATAGCCTGGTCGGTAAGGTCTAATAAACCGAAGATATCTCGAAACTAAACCAATCGAAGTCCACGAATTTCTACTCTTTGGATAAGATACGCTGTAGTACGACTTTATTTTAGCCAACCAACAAAACTAAGCACGACTATGTCAAATACCTGTTCTAAATAACCCAAAGTACCAATGGTACAACATTAACTGTTAGGCTACTTTTGGGTATATTCTGGAAAAGTACAAAAAATACATCTTAAAAAATGTCTCCTCAGTTGGTTTACGTTACCTGGGTACCTCGATATTTTCTCAACTCGAACTTGTTCAAAGTTCAAGATAGTTTGAGTGGCACTTCTTTATTACCACTTCATCAACATATAAAACTTTTTATACAACAACGTGCCCCTCATAATAATCGATCAAATGTTTGGCTTAATACAAATGCCTGCATCACATTAACTTCTCCAGATGTCACACAACAGACAACCTTACTATGAATCTTCAAATAAGTACCAGATAGGACCTTTGACAACCAAAATAATAAAGCATTTCGTGGCTTGGTATGAAAACATTGTAAATAAATTGTTTTACACTTGTATCCAAATGCACAAATAACATGCAAGAATTTCCTAGCTTGCTTATCGTCAGTTTTTTTTGCTTTGAAAATAAACATTGACATACATAAATCAAAGGGACTGTGTGCTTTATTTTTATCTTTAAGGACACAAAAACACAAAATGTACTACTAATATCAGAGATACTGTCTTAAATGTGCTGGAATTCTTTTAGAACAGTTCAGTTCACTTACTTGATAGTTAGTCCTACTTTTCTGACGACTTTAGTTTCATTAATTGTTCCTCTTTAAAATATATTTCGGAAGCTATTTTATCATAGGGGGCCTTATAATAATTTAAAAAAAACTACTAGTATTTATTGCTCTATTAATGAAACTAGTTTTTTAATAGAAAGAAGGGTAAAGTGAATAAACTAGAAAGAATGGTAAAGTGAAACGAGAGACTGAAAGAAAATCATGTTCCTATCTCTTACGGTTTGATTCCATGCCGGTGTCTGAGCTTACTTGAAGAGACTGATTGTTTCCATAGTGAGTTAATTTTTTAAGCAATCAATCAGTCGAAATACCAGCCCGTGTCCGCAAGGACGGATTCCCCGTGGAATCAAATCTTTAGACTCCATTAAATTTTTTTTTAAATATCCGAACCATATTTTCACTCAGTTTCAGTTACAACTTCGTCAAAGCCACATAGCGACTCGTGGCAGATGAAGATCTTTCACAAATACAACAGCTGAAACCGAAATTATAAAGGACCTTTCGACCCCACAACCGAAAGTACAAGCTCCAATAAGACAAACGACTGCTGCGAACATTAGGCATTTTCCATATCTTAATACCACCAGTTAACACCGATCCTTCGATGAGAGACCCTCTACTTAGGCCTGTGTTCATAACTGCTCAATCTGTGTGGCCATTGGTTTTGATCCCTGACCGCTATTAGAGCTTGTACTCGGTTGTCTTATACTCCCTATTTTAGACTTCAACTAGAGAGAGATGGCTTGCAGGTTGAGATCAGGTGGTAGCTGATCATTACTGTGCGTTGTACTCAGCGAATAAAAGATCCGTGAACGGAATAAAACAAGTCTTTTTTTGTTTGTTTTGTTGGTTGATGTCAATCGTAGATGATAAAGCAGCTTTCTTCTTTTTACAATGTTTACAGAGTACGTGATTAAAGATCTTAAGGTTGTATTGAAAATGTTTTTTCTTACTTTCCAGATATACTACACAGCTAAAATGTTTGATGCAATATTACATCCTGGAACTTCCTAGCTGCCACCAATATTTGGAGCATGGATTTCACACTTTTGGGGTGAAACCATAACTTTAATGCAGCGCAAAAGTGGTGCATTAACGCTCCAAATAGTGGTGGAAGCCAAAAAGTTCCAAGATTCCGGTGCAACCTTGCACCAAACTTTTTACCTGTTATAATTTTTCTGTTAATTAAAAATTAATTTCTGTTAATCTTATTAATAATTTTTCTGTTTAAATTTTTATTAAAAAAACCCTCTATTTTTTCTATGTAAGGTAAGCGTAAAAGGCAGTTATCTAAACTTACACTCTAAAGAAAATCACACTGTTAAGATGAATAAAGGGTATCGCATTTCATTAATCAGGTAAAATGGACCAAAAAGAATCTTTTAAAAATATTTCGTTACGTCACTCATACAATTTTTAAAAAAAAAGTTTACCTTAAGATAAACGCGTTGGATAATTTTGAGAATTAAACATTGTGTTAGAGTAACATTTATAAAGCATTCCCAGCGGATCATTAAAAAAATAAATCAATAGAAATTCCTAGGGAAAATTTCGATGTATCAGTGGACGAATTTCCTCGATACTCCTTTCAAAATACCTAAGGAATCATTCATCTTCCCGACAACTAAAAAGAAAACAACTGATCGGTCTTCTAAACTAAACCAACAATGATAATGAAACGAAGAAAAGTTGCATCGTGATCGGCTTACGCGCTGTTCTCAAGACCATCGGAGTGTCATTATTATTGTCCGAGGCACAGTCCATTAATCATGGCTTTTGTTGGATTTAATTGATGAGCCATGGCTGGGCCCCCGAGAAGACATTGTTTTTGAGGGGGGGATCCGCCATTGTTCGGCCATCCCCGAATTAATGGTGTATGCGAGATAAATGCCTTCTTCCGAGACTGGACGGGTAATAAATCCTTTGGCCCCGTCTTCTTCGTTATTCTGAGGATTGTTGGTGTTGGTTTCTTAGGTTTGACAACGTTGTTTGGTTCTGTCCTTATCCTAGCCATACTATAGACGTATTCATGCTGGAGGAAAAATCCCTCTAAAAATCACTGGGGTGCCCGAGTACACTGGGACAAACGTGCTAGTTAAATTTCCAAAGTCCCTACTGCTGCGTTAGCGTACGATGTCGCTCGAAGTTCCATTGGGTGCCCGCTCAGGTGCCGACCTCGTCACTTTACCAGGGTTCCAAATTACGAGGCTTTACTGGCTGTGTTAAAGCTCCCAAAGGAGGCTAGAAATAGGCAGAGAGAAACGATTACGTTATATGACAACGCTGTATGAGTCAGTAGGATTTATATCCAAAGGGGGTTGGCCTAGTGGATTTGATCGCAGCCCATTACGCTAACAGCCTGCGCACTGTACCGGGCGCGGGTTCGATTCTCGCCTTAGCCCTGGGTGTACTTTCTCTCTCTGTGTCAGTAAAAATTCTGTCTGTGTCTGTCTTACTTGGCGAAGGTGAATAGGCGGGTCTCTGATCAAGCCCACAAACCGGACAGTAGATGTACCAACCTACCTACCTTCATCCAAATTTAGAGCAGAATTTTCTTGCTTGATACCAGTCCGTGTTTACCTTTTCACTCCCAAGATTAACCCTTTCACTTCTAAAACGGCCCAGGCCGCCGTACAACTAAGGATTTGATAATGATATTCCTATCACATATTACGCGGAAACAAAATTCCTGAGTAGCGAAAGTGTTAATATGTCGAATAAGAGCGTGTAGACCAGGCCAGCAAAGCTGTTGCAGCATCTGTTTATTGTAGAGTTGAAGACGTAGCTCTGTGCATACTGATCCCTGATGATCGAAATGAATCGAGAAGATTGGTTGGTTGGTAGACATATATATTCAGGTTTGTGGGCTTGGTCAGAGACCCGCTTATAAACCTTCGTCAAGTAAGACAGACAGAACACACACACGTAAGTGGATCCATCTAATTTTTAAAGACAGATGCCAACTAGAGGATCCCCCAGAATTGACTTGTCACCCCCAGAGGTATTGATTTGGTATGGGAACTTGGAGGACTTTGTGGTGACCACGACAAAATTTAACCTGCACCAGTCACCATTAGCGTACACGGGGGTCTTCGGAAGGCAGCGGGACTCGAACTCGCAAATCGAGAACGTACTCTGCGAACGCCCTGGTAGTGAGGGGGTTAAAGTTACATCCATTAAGTATGCAAGAAAACACAATCAACAATACAGTAATATATTATTGTGGGTTAATTAGTTGACGAGTTTCATAATTTTTAATGAAATTATGAGACTTTAAATCGAATTTTAAGATGTCATAGCCGGAATATTTTGACCCCCTCATTAATTGCGTCCGATGTTTTCTTTCTTACTTTCATCCAGATAATATGCCGAATCCCTATTCGCCATGCAGCATAGTAAAATATATCCAAATTTTTATATTTTCTTATATTAATTGACTAACGGTAAAAACAAATATTTGTTGAACATCAAAATACCATAGACAAAATATGCAAAAATTAAAACAAAATGTATATCAGGCCCTGTTAATAAGGTTGGTAATCGGCAGACGTAGAGATGTTACCAAATATTAAGCTCTAATTCTAAGTTTTATAGTAAAATGTTAAGCTAGACTATTGCTCTCGTGCAGCGTTAATTCAACCAATCAACCTACTTAGTTTAGTTTAGTTTGAATTATCGTCGCACTAGAGCTACACGAGGGCTATTGGCGACGGGCGGCATATTTTAGAACCACAGTCGACTGGTGACGAGCCGACCCCTGAGTAGGCACCCAACGCAACCGTTAAGGGCGACATCGTACGCAGCGTTAGGACTATGAGGAATGTTTAACGTGCACTCCCTCCACACGGGGTATTATTCGTCGGAAATTTTTGGCTGCACGGGCCGTTTATAGGTCGGCAGTTATTTTGCCGATGCCCGGACCCTAACCTGGGACCTTCCGCATGCTAGGCAAGTGCCTAACCGACTGGGCTCTCCAGGCCCCCCCCCCCCCCAACTCTCCGTACTTTTCGGTAATATCCGTTTTCCAGATTTTAGGTGCTAAGCGAAAGTTTAAGGTTTCCCCTTCGAAAATCCGGCAGTTGGTACACATGACAAGGAAATTCAAAAAGTAGTAATAAATTAAATCCAGTATTGCCGGGTTAAAATCGTTAAATACGGAAAGTTGGCAGGTCTGATTAAGTTCTTCTATTTATTCAAAATCAGTTGAACACAAGTTACAATTTTGCCATACCAAAGAAAAGAGTTGTTGATGATGCGACGGCGAATCTTCTCACTGAACTTTGGGACCTTTTCTACGAGATATGGAGTTAAGAAAGTGTTGGGGAAGATCGGACCTACAATGATTGATTTTGAAGAATTTTACAGATTTAGAGGAATTCTTAAGAGGGATTGTCAGACCCATAGAGTTAATGCATTAGTTTTAATCACAACTTCCGCAGAAGTATTGCTTTGCCATGTTAGCTCTTTTTCCCCTCAACATAACATCGAAATAAAACAAATTTGAAACGAAAATGTTATCTAGTGAATTAATTATATATTTTTGAAGTTTTAAATATACAACAGATGGCAACACTATTTTAAAACTTGATCAATTAATAATTAAATAACCGGATGTTATTTTCTTTTCAGTTTTGTATTAAATTAGTGTTATGAATATTCCAATACCTGATGAAAATGGAATATGGCAAAGCAATTCTTTTGCAGAATTTGTGATTTCAAAACTAATGCAATAGCTCTATAAAGGAACATGTCCATTTTATGAAAGGAAGTTTTTAATTGACTATTTGAACAATTTGAACAAGGAGCTTTGTTGTTTTGAATTCTACTACTCTAGAGCATAAATAAGAATGATGATTTTTCATAGTATTTGTAGCATTCTTATTTTATGAAATAAAAATTCGATTTTTAATCAGAAACAAATATTTATGAATTTTAATCGAATTTTTTAGTCATTGTCAAAACATAATGACAGGCGAACAAATAAGTCTCAAATAAGTATCAAAATATTGGCTTTCAACAAACGTCAAATAAGATGGGAGGGGAGAAAATTAGAATATGTATCATGACTGTAAAGGCTTTAAATAATAATCAAGACTATTTTTTTCTGTGGGAGTGTCCTGGCAATCGTCCTGATAGCCAGCATCTAAAAGTTCAAGTTATTTTGATAACAATCTTTAAAGCTCTGGAACAAAGCACTTCCGAACTTTTCAAACAACTTCCAAAATTACTTTCACCATACGAAGCTGCCTTCTGAGAAACTGATTTAAAGTATATACTAAACCAAATCCACCCTCAATTCTAAATGCCCTACAGCAACCAAAAGCGTCTATGTTAGGGGGGGGGGGGCAAATTAGAATATGTATCATGACTGCAAAGGCTTTAAATAATAATCAAGACTATTTTTTTCTGTGGGAGTGTCCTGGCAATCGTCCTGATAGCCAGCATCTAAAAGCTCAAGTTATTTTGATAACAATCTTAAAAGCTCCGGCCCCAATCACTTCCGAACTTTTCAAACAACTTCCAAAATTACTTACACCATACGAAGCTGCCTTCTGAGAAACAGATTTAAAGTATATACTAAACCAAATCCACCCTCGATTCCTAAATGCCCCTACAGCAACCAAAAGCGTCTTTGTCTATCTATTCCCTCACAATGTCTCGTAAAAATCCTCTGGCCGGATTTAAGCCGGACGCCTTTCCGTGATCCCCTGACATACGAGGGATCATGGCCGGACAACGGTCAAGCCGGACGATTGAGCCATGGTCATCGAGAAAGAGGGGTTAGTTTCCCTTGTGTTTTAGGGGGGGAATAAAAATCCACTGAGATTAAGATCTTTAGTTGGTCCTAATAAAATAGTTTCTCTCTCTTCTGGAGTCGTTGATTCTTCATGTTTGAGGGAGGGAGAGGTTGCTGCGAGAGTGGCATGAGTTTACCAGTTGGTTGGACGTTATCAGACCGACGTAGTAGAGGGGGCCCGGGTGGCCTAGGGGGTTTGATCGCAGCCCATTACGCTAACAGTCTGCCAACTGCACCGGGTGCGGGTTTGATTCCCGCTTTCCCCTGTGTGTACTTTCTCTCGGTGTGTCAGTAAAAATTCTGTCTGTGTCTGTCTTACTTGACGAAGGTTTATAAGAGGGTCTCTGATCAAGCACACACGCCGGAAAATATGTGTGCCGACCTACCTACCGACTTAGTAGACCCGCTCACATGCAGGCAGATTACAATGAATCTGAACTCTTTGTAGATGTTAAAGTATGCCGAGATTTTTAATTTTGCCAACGAACCCAAGCCAAATGGGTACTCAAGGGATCTTTAACATGCCACATAATCATATGACATGCGAGCCGTCGATTTTTCCATCCGGAAAATCTGAAGACTTAGCCGGGGCTCGAACCCGCAAACTTGGGCTTCTGAGGCGGACACGTAATACCTCTCAGCCACTGAGCAGCTAGGTCAATAGGTTAAGGGGTACTGGGGTAGGGTTGGGTACATATATATTCCGGCTTGTGTGCTTGATCAGAGACCCGCTTATATAAGCCTTCGTCAAGTAAGACACAGAAAGGATTTTTACTGTCACAAAGAAAGGAAGTACACCCAGGGTGAAGGCGGGAATCGAACCCTCACCCGTTACAGCACGCAGACTGCTAGCTTAATGGTCCAAACCACTCGGCCATCCGGGCCCCAATAGGTTAAAATACAAATGAAGTGACTTGTACCGTTTTTTCGGGATACTTACCCAGTTCCGGGAGCCTCCCCCTATCCAAGTGAAATTACCGAACGCGATTGTCATCTGAACTGTGAGACCCTTTCGCAGCGGGTTCGAATCCTCGCTCACAGGAGCAGATGGACCATTTTATGACACGGATTTCATCAATAACACTCCGGGAGTAATCCGGGATTGCAAGGGGGATGGGGACCACGAGGTTTTGTAAAATGCCGGTCATTCTCTACTCTTAATTTTGTCGAAATATTGTTTAAGTTTAGTTTGAATTATCGTCGCACTAGAGCTACACGAGGGCTATTGGCGACGGGCGTCGTATTTTAGAACCACAGTCAAGTGACGAGCCGATACCTGAGTAGGCACCGAGGCACCCAACGCAACCGTTAAGGGCGACATCGTACGCAGCGTTAGGACTTTGAAGGATATTTAACGTGCACTCCCGCCGCACGGGGTATTATTGGTCGGACATTTTTGGCTGCATGGGCCGTTTATAGGTCGGCAGTTATTTTGGCGATGCCCGGACCCGAACCTGGGACTTTCCGCATGCTAGGCGAATGCCTAACCGACTGGGCTCCCCAGCCCCTAAATATTGTTTAAGATTCGGTCGCATAATGGTGTTGTTTCACGTCGTGGATGGCAACAGCTCCAAAGGATTGTTTTCATTTGTTGCCTGGAATTACTAATGTTTTGGTATTCGAAAATGAGTTTTTTAATAATATTTTACTTATTTAATTTTTTTAACACGAGCAAGTGTTGGTTGTTCAAAACATTTGTTAAAGAATATTTTACTTATTTAATATTTTAAATGCCAGCAGCTGTTGGTTGTTCAAAACATTTGTTAAAGAAAGCTTGCATAGAATTGTTTTTTTTTATCTATATCGATAATTTTAAGAGTAAACTAAAGCAACCAATAAAATAGCAGTACGTGAAACCGAAACAACCAATGAAATCACAATACGGATAAGAATGAAAGCAAGAACGTTAGGGTGACACGGGTTAATTATTGGACAAAAATCAAACTTTTACCATAGTTCCCACATCTAAGTAATTTTCTAACCAGTAATTTTTTCATAACGACTATTAGATATATATGTCGGGTACCATTGTTGAAATTCACCACTTCATCTGTAGAAGTTGAAAAGAAATAAACATGAGTCCAAAAATTACCCCGCCAATTGGGGTAATTATTGGACAGTCGTTTTCAATCTGTTCTGCACAGTATTTCGACCAGCTACAAGGGGTAAATTGTGTGATATAGTTTGTAGTATACACTCTTAAAACAAAAGAGTGAAATTCACTCCTATAGGAGAAGTGCATTTTTGGCACTGGAAGGAGTGAAATAACTCAGACTGAGTTAAAACCGCTCGTTTTAAGAGTGTAGACGCGGATGTTTTCTTTATTTCTTACCCACTCCGAAAAGAGTGAATTCACTCCTATAGAGAAGTGCATTTCGGCACGGAAAGGAGTGGAAATTAACTCAGACTGAGTTAAAACCGCTCGTTTGTTTTAAGAGTGTACTGTGCATTTGATAATTATTTAACCCCATATGGCTTCTGTAAAAAATGTACAGCAGTGAAATCTAGTAAAAATTACCAAACATTTAAATTTCTTCTCTTTCCAAGTTCAAACATTGCGTAGATGGTGTTTCTTAATCACACAAACTATAGCAAGTAAATTTAAGCATATTGCGTTGCTTTCTGTCTTATACTCCATAGCATTTACAACAATTTTACTGCTTTGTCCAATAATTACCCCGTAACTAAACATGCATGTCATAATGTTACTATTCATCCTACAATGGTGTTTTTCAGCACAAACCACTTTCATAAACATATCTAAGACTGAGCATTACAAAATTCAAGATCATGTAAAAGAAAACAAAATTATACACAAATTGGCATCAATTGAGTAAAAGTTTAAGCCATAGTTTTTCCTGCGCTTTGGGTTATTAATATATTTTTTGAGAAAAGTACTTATCTAATCCCAATAATTAATAGGATCATTGCTGGATATGCAATTTACAAATTTTGGTTTGTTAGACGCAATAAATTATGAGGCATTATGGCTTTTGGGCCCTGTCCACTAATTACCCCGATTTTCCGTGTCCAATAACTACCCCGTGTCACCCTACATCATTTGAAACATTTCCATAGAATAAAGCTCGTTTCACATACAATGTTTCCAGTAATTTTTAATTTTTGCCGTAGTTACTGTGCCGCGGGAATCATAGTAGCATTGTTAAGTCATTGAGACTTCACACTACACTGTTAAAAATTTGTGCTTGGTTTCACATGATATTGGTTCCTAGTAGCTGCACGGCTGAATGGTGAACGTTCCACATATTTTGGTATTCGGTTGAACATTTCTCCGGTTTTTGTTTCCAAATCAGAAAATGGTTCAACCAACACGAAAAAAAGTGAAACATTCACCATTCAGCGTTTCAGCTACTAGAAACCATATCTGTGAAACCAAACCATATCATGGTGAACTAGCACCAAATTTTAACAGTGTAGATGGAAACACACTACACACTAGATACTATCGTCAATCGGAGTAACTTTGGCTCAAAATCCAAGATTTTGTTTTACAAAATAACAAAAAATTAATCTATAAAAACGATTTGAACATTTTTAAACCTCTATGAATTTTAAGTATTTCACTTTTAATAATAGTTTATAGGCATTTTTGTTCAATTTTATAAATTAAAAAAAATTGATGTCTGTTTAAAAACTTTTTTAGCAGGATACGGTTAGAGTAGGTTGGTATAACTTTAGCCCAAGCATGAAATACGTACTAAATTACCATTTACCATCTTTGAGGCGGTGTAACAGAAGTAATATTAAATGTCGAAACAAAAAAAATACAAAGTTATAAGTTACTAACTTACAAAAAAAGTTTATAACTTAACACTTTATACTGCATCATAGAATGACATTTCTACAAAGCTGAATAACCCTATTGATAACAGTTTAAAAGAAGAAAAAAAATTGAACTTCAATTTCAATAAGGGAAAGTTATATTTTCCACGACTCTGAACAGCAATACATAAGGGTGATCCAAAAGTAATGATACCCTCTTAATGCTATGTACATTAAAGGGTATATTATTTTGTATCACCTTCCATTTAAATACAGCACTCCGGAACATAGATATATACAAGGAGATTATCATATTTCCACGGATTTGAACAGGAATACATCAGGGTGATCCAAAAGTAATGATACCTCTTAATGCTATGTACTATTAAAGGGTATTATTTTTGGATCACCTTCCAATTTATAAATACAGCACTCCGGAACATAGATATATACAAGGAGATTATCATATTTTCCACGGATTTGAACAGCAATACATAAGGGTGATCCAAAAGTAATGATACCCTCTTAATGCTATGTACTATTAAAAGGGTATATTATTTTTGGATCACCTTCCAATTTAAATACAGCACTCCGGAATATAGATATATACAAGGAGATTATCATATTTTCCACGGATTTGAACAGGAATACATCAGGGTGATCCAAAAGTAATGATACCCTCTTAATGCTATGTACTATTAAAAGGGTATATTATTTTTGGATCACCTTCCAATTTAAATACAGCACTCCGGAACATAGATATATACAAGGAGATTATCATATTTTCCACGGATTTGAACAGGAATACATCAGGGTGATCCAAAAGTAATGATACAATTTCAATGACTATTAAACGGGTATCATTATTTTTGGATCACCCTGTACCTTAATTACAACACCCCGGAACATGGATTTACAAGGAGAAAATGGGGTTGTAGACCACAGGGATTTTCGTCGCATCCATAAAACAGCGGCGATTTCTAAGGCTTCAAGATTTAGCATAAAGCTCTCTCTACTTTGAGGGGAAGTATTGAAGCTAGGTGCGAAAAAAAATCTACAAAAAATAAATCGATTTGTGAAAGAAACCCAAAAAGGTAACGGTATAAGGGAATTCAAGTAGATTTTTCTATTTTTCAACTCTTTTTATCGTTGGTTTATTTCGCAGGGGTTTTCCCGTGGAGAATTTATTCTGTAACGTTGGTACAATATTTTTATACTTTTGCAATGTCCTGCAGCGTTTTGAACTTAGAAGATTTTTCTACTTATTTGGTTATGGAATTTAAAATATTTTACAATTCCATTACAGATATTCATAAGAAAGGCATTAGTAATAAAAACCAAATAGTAAAAATCCCAATGTTCTTTACATTATTTCTTAAAATTAAGGATATAAATGGTTTAACGCTTTCAAGGCCCGTCAATTTGGGCAACTTTTGTTTATTTGGTTGACATTTTTCAATCCTTGCTCCGCTACATAAATTCTCTCTGAATACACTTCTTATAATACCTACTATTTTTATTTTTTAGCTTTTCTTTAATCAATAGCGACACACACACAGTGCCTTGATATTTAAAAAAAAAATAGTCTTTTATATGCGAAGGGTTTAGCTTTTGGGATAAATTTACTCTTGTTGCCTTAAATATCTCCAATCAACGATACGTAAAACTACACTAAGTGTTAATATTTACCACCAATTACCAAATACGAAATTTCAGGTAATGAAAGTATTGCGCTGGGGTCGAAAATCCAAAATGGAGGTTTTGTGTTTTCTACACGTTTTGGAAGGGTGCTGATTCTGAAAAATTGGTGTTTGAACATTGGTCTGTCCGTCAGACTGTCTTTTTGAAGCCACTTTACAGCTCAAACTAAAAGAGCTACGGACTTCTAATTTGCTACACAAGTTCCTAGTATCTGTCGGACGCATTAATAAGATTTTCAAGAAAATTACACCTGTGGAAAATGTAGCTGCCATAGAACATTTTGGTTTTAAAGGTATTGCTTACAAATGAAAAGAGCTACAGACTTCATATTTGGTACTAGGTTTCCCATTACTTGTTGGACGTGATTATAAGTTTTTAGCTTCCACACTACGTATAACGTAAAAAGTGGTAGGTATTATATTCGTTCAGTCCGCCTGTCTGTCCGTCACCCACTTTCATAGCCCAAACTACAAATGACACGGACAAGTGTGATACGTCAAAAAATTCAGCGCATCAAAATTAGAATACATTGAAAATTTCAGAAAAAAAATCGAATTCGAAGTACTTCAATTATTTTTAAAAAAAACCTCAAATATTTAAGGCTCATTTAAAAAGCATAGGAAGCCATTTTTATTAGAATTAAATCACCACTGCCATTCGCAACAATCGCTCGAGAAACTTTAATTCTTTTAGACAATAAATTAAAATAAAATTATTTTTGCGACATCGATCAGTTTGAAATGATGTCAAATATATTTCACTACAAGATTCTTTGTACGTTGCTATGAAATGTTTTAATTCTATTTAAAAGCGAGGAATATTACATATTTATTCTTTGAAATATAAATTAATTTTTGCAAATGATAAGTAATAATGATTGAATTTTCAAATAAAATACATAAAAATAGCCAAATTTAGCATGTAAATGTTTAATATAGACTTAATGCTGTGTTTGGCGCCTTTTTACCTGTTAAACATAACTGTTGTGAGGAAGCGGGTTAAGTGACAGATTCTGTTATAAACCTACTTGTTTTTATACACTCATGTCCATAAATTAAGGATAATTCAGAATCACACGGAAATCAAACTCTAAAATAAAAATTTACCTGTAGAATTATCACACACATCTTGAAGAAGAATATGCAAATTACAGGAAACCACTAGATGACGCTGGTAGTACGTCACAATGACGAGAGTGTAAGAGAGGGGTATATAAGGAATGGTGGCAAAGAAGTAAAATTTTTCACAAGCGCTATAAAAGCCTTTCAGTGCAATAACCGCATAGTTATGTCACAAAAGAAGCATTTGGATGATTTTTTACGTGGCAGAATCATCGGACGACTGGAATGTGGACGTACCCAGCTGGAAGTATCCGATGAACTTGAATAGCCCAGAGTGTCATCTCCAGGCTTTGGCAACGATTCCAAGATGGTGGTATTGTGAGTAGATGTTACAGTACAGGTCGCCCCGAGTTACAACGTCGAATGAGGACCGGTATTTGGCAGTTACTGCCAAAAGAAACAGACGGAGCACAGCATCAGACCTGTCTCGCTAGCTCTCTTCAGCTACCGGTACGATAGTTTCAAGGGAGACCGTGTACAAACGCTTAAGGGCACATTGGTCTATATGCTCGTAGGCCTGTCAGATGTTTCCACTTACCGCAACTCACTGTCGCCGGCGATTAGCCTAGAGTAGAGAGCATGCATGGTGGACACCGCAACAGTGGTCTTGTGTTTTCCGACAAGTCCAGGTTTAGTTAGCAGTCTGATTCTCGCCGGACTTTCATATGGAGAGCGCCAGGTACCCGTTACCACCAAGAGAACACAATTGAACGACACTGTTACGGTGGTGCAGGATGGCTCGCTTGGGGAGGAATTATTCTTGGTTCCAGAACTGACCTGCATGTTCAGAGTGTAACGATGACAGGCCACATCTATCGGGATGTCATTCTGGAACAACATGTACGTTTTTTTGGGGCGCCATGGGTGCTGAATTTCTGTTTATGGATGACAACGCCCGTTCTCACCGTGCAAACATTGTAGATGAATGTCTTCAATCGGAGGATATCACCCGTATGGATTGGCCAGCATACTCACCGGACTTGAATCCAATAGAGCATGTGTGGGATATGCTTGGCCGTCGAATTGCAGCCCGTCAACCCCTCCCACCTGTCTAGCGGAACTGCGGAGGGTATTGCTTGATGAGTGGTGTAATATTCCCTAAGATCAGATTGATAATTTGATACTCAGCATGTCTAGGCGATGTACGGCCTATATGGCATCGTACGGGAGACATACTACGTATTAACCATCATACAAACCGTGTTATACTGTTTTTTGTAAATAGGTTCTTTTATGAAATTTGCTCCAGGGAGTAAAAAATCTCAATTTTTATTATTTATGTCAAACATATTGCATCTTTTTTGCTTTTTACCTTTTGTTTAATAAATCGACTTTACAAATAAGTCAAATTTGTTTTGCTTCTGTCTCTTTTTTTTGCCTGAACTCCATTATCCTTAATTTATGGACATGAGTGTATTTGAAAATAGCGCAATTGGTAGATGCCGTAGAAATTTTTTGATTTCAATTTTATTGAAATTACCTTATAGTTTATATAATTACCTTTAAATTAATAGATTTAATTAGTGCCAATGTGCAATTAGTGCCAATGCAATTAGTGTTACACAACCCTAGCGTTCCATAAAAGTCTGTCAAAATTTAAATAACCTTTTCCCGATGCCGCTATTAAAAAGCAGGGAACTGTGTGACAATTTAAACATGCTTTGGAATCCGTATTAAGTACAAATATACCAACTTTACTCAAGAGCCTCATAAAAACACTTTCTATTGCATTCGTACTTCTTCATCATAGAGGTATGAAAGAGAATAGAGAGGTCCATGTATATGCGCAGTAGCGCACAAATGAAGCAGGCTAGGGCGGTGCATCTTGGGATACCTCAGTGCCAGTTTCGGTCACTATGTGATGCGCAGTAGCTCGAAAAACCGCTAGGGCGGTGCATCTTGGGATACCTCAGTGCCAGTATGTGATGCGCAGTAGCTCGAAAAACCTGACAGCCCTGCTTCAAACCATTTGAACTCATAGACTCTTCTACCTCTCCTTCCTAACTCTATGTTCTTCATACATTCTTCAGGCGAATACAAGCAGTCACGAATACCTTGTTCGCTCTCCAACCCAACAAGAAAGTCCTTTTAACGTATGAATTAATGGTTCCACCCCCAGCTTGCACACTAATGAGACGCGAAACGAATTACATCTCATGAAAGCGGATATACTGCACATACGCCACGAGCGTTTGAGCCTCGGAAAGAATGAAATTGTCTTCTTCACGTGTTATTTCCAATGAGTGATTTGGTTTAATTTTTGGGTTCAGTTAACGGTACTCTAAAGCTACACGTCCAAAAAAATTGTAAAATTACGAAACATCTATAAGGTGATAATATATTTTTAGGTTCAACTTATAAAGAATGAAAGGGCAGTGGGGAGCCTAGTGGTTAAGATCTCGGTCTCGGGATCGGAAGGTCCTGCGATCGAGTCTCGACACCTCTGAAGACCCACCGAGTATATGCGGAGTACGTGCTCGTTAAATATGTTGGGTCCGAAAGTCCTGTGGTCGGTCATTGCGCAGTTTACCACGGGTACAGGTCCCTGGAGACTATTTTCCTACCCTTCAGGGACATGTCTAAATTGTGGAGGTGGCGATAGATGGCAGCATCTGTCTTGTATGTGTGTGTTTATGTCGTGTCCGTCCTTCTTGACGAAGGTTTATAAGCGGGTCTTTGGGACCAAGCACACAAGCCTGAAAATATATGTCTACCAACCAACCATAAAGAATGAATTGAACTAGAGATGCAAAGATGCAGTAGTCATGTTCCTCAGGGTCCGATCATCAAAGAACCATTAATTTCTAAATTTTGCACATTTCATCACAGAGCAACATAGAGTATTTCAGATAGTATTTTTCAAACAAATCTGGAAGGGAGAAAAAAAATAGTAGAAACAATAACCGAAACATAAAACACCGTTCCCCATAAAACACAATTTTTCTACGATGTAAGTGCTACCCACTCTACTAATAATAATTCTGATTGAAAGCGCAAGTCCACGCAGACAACGTAATGAAGCCGAATTACATCAAATCATCGATTCACCCGATGGTTTTTCGAGATATAGCCGAGCTCGATGTCATTGCATCGGGCTCGGAAGAGAAGCAATTAATAACATCGTTAAAACTTGTTTACAAAAGTGGCAGGATTTTCTCTTTTGTTTCTGTCTTTAGATCGAATGACTTTTACTCTTTTCTTGGTGTTCTTGATCCCACTTGATGGGGCCCGGGTGGCTTAGTGGGTTTGATCGCAGCTCATTACGCTAACAGTCTGCGCACTGTACCGGGTGTGGGTTTGAATCCCGCCTTCACCCTGGGTGTACTTTCTCTCGCTGTGTTAGTAAAAATTCTGTCTTACTTGATGAAGGTTAAAAGCGGGTCTCTGATCAAACCATAGATATCATAGTTAAAGTATTAGATTGACAGATCACGTGAGCTCCAATGCTAACGATGGGACGCGCATGGAGGCCAAATAAGGGGGCAAAATGGCCAGTGTTGCTGCCATTTTAAGGAGAAAAATTCTACGAAAAAATATCTTCTAATTCTAAAATCACAAAAAATTATCGTAAAAATACTAGCTGCATTTTGGAATCTTTTTAGTGACTTTAAATCCTTTTTTAGTATTTTTTTTTGTAATTTTAGAATTCGATGGTATTTTTTCGTAGTATTTTTCTCCTTAAAGTGGCAGCAACATTGGCCATTTTGCCCCCTTATTTGGCCTCCATGCGAGTCCCGTCGTTAGCATTGGAGGTCACGTGATCTGCCAATCTAATACTTTAACTATGATATCTATGGATCAAGCACACAAACTGGATAATACATGTACCAACCTACCTACCCACTTGGTGGAAAAGGTATGGGCATTTGCGGTTCTTGGTAATGGTTCTTTCGACTGGTTTTCCTTTGATACGTAACATAAGTTATTATAGTATTTTTTTGTACAAATCAATCGGTCACTAATAATTAGGCCATTGCATGAAGGGCGTTGCTTTCTAGGGTGGGTAAAGAAACAGACATCTGTACCGTCCTTCCGAAGAAGCCGGTATAAATCTATATTGTCCCCCCTCCCCCAAACATTCACGAGATCCTATACCGCCCTACTGGCCACAAAAGCTTGTACTGTTCTTCTAAATAGGTTTGGAAAAATTTTGCTGTCTTTCCGGAGAAAAAAGGAGAAATTTGTGGCTGGCCAACGAAGAGGACTGGAGAAATTTGTACTGGTCCTCTAAATAGGTTTGGAAAAAGATGTGCAGTCCTTCTGAAGAGACGCGAAGTTCTTTGTGGTTGGCCTCCGAATCGAAATGGAGAAATCTATACTGTCCCTTCGAAAAAGCTTTGACGTATTTGTGTGAGGCCTCCGAAGAGAGATGAGGAAATATGTACGAAGAAACCTGGAATTCACACAGGATACTGTTCGTTCAAAGAGGTCTGCATAAATCTATACTGTCTTTCTGAAGTGGCCTGGTTTAGAAAAAAAAAATAGTATTAAGAAATATCGTAAAATGAGATTGTAATGGAATTCTACAAAAGTCCACGAATGTGTACCTCTCTCTGGAGCAAAGAGGTTATGGGTTATTCCAAAAAATGACACAAATACAACTTTCCATGTGTGAACATTCCATATGTGACGGAATGACATTTTGAATTGTAGAATGGAAGTAAAACAATTAACACGAAGCTATTTTCAAAGAAAAATTGTTTTTTTCAGTTTATTTATTACTGTTAATATTTAAAACATTATAAAAAAAGTTGAGATTTTTTAAAAAGTATTTATTATTTCATTTTTCAATAACTTCTTTTTGTGTGACGGAATGACATTTTTGAAACCACGACTGCATCCTGGTACTTAAAAATGGAAATTTCTGTGAATTAACAATACATTGAGTTTTTAAACTAATGCATATCTTAATTATGATATATAAGCTATGCAAAATTTTTATTTAGAGCAACCTACCTGTAACATGGTTTAAGTTATTAACTGCCATTTGACGTAACGGAATGACCGTGACGGAATGACTAAAAGTTTCATAAATTTTATGTTAAATTAAAAGTTTGTAAAGTATAATAAATTTAATATTTTTATATTATCTAGAACATTCGTAAGATATTAAATATTGCACTATATACATTTATTCACATGTGAAAGGTTTTTCAACCACTTATCGAGGTCGATTTCCAACTAATTGAAATGCGGCTGAATTTGCTGAGAAAACAAACCTTGTTTGGTCCACAAGGCATCGATCTTCTTTTTCGGGAAATGTGAATACATGTCCTTTATCGCCCTGCTTTCTTCAAACCATAATTTGAAAGCTTGGAATATATTTTAAAACCTAATTAGTAAATATTTTTTAAAAAATTGACATTTCCAAAAGTTGACATTTTTATGAAATTGACCGTTCAAAATTGGTTGGTAAAAAAAAACCTTGAGCATTCTAGTTCATAACAGAAAAGTTAGTGTTAGAAAAATTGTAAAATGAGGTTGTGAAGGGAATTGTACGAAGGTCCGCGTATGTGTACCTCTGGAGCAAAGAGGGTAAGAGTAAAAAGTGGACAGTTGAAAGTAAGTTTACGTTGTCTTTCGTCGGGTTCATTTCCCATGCCAGACACGGCGGTCGTTTTTGTGTTTTTGGGATGCCTTCTCCAAACAAGCGGGGAAGGGTCGACCCTAATGGACTGGAATAATTCCTGTAATTGTCTTCGGATGCTTTCTTTCTTCCATGATTTGTTTTTTATAATGAATCCGTTTGCTATAAACGGCATTGGTTTGGGGCGATGGCATCTCGTGTTTTTGTCAAAAATAAAGGAAGGTTTATACTACACTCTTAAAACAAACGAGCGGTTTTAACTCAGTCTGAGTTAATTTCCACTCCTTTCCGTGCCGAAAATGCACTTCTACTATAGGAGTGGATTTCACTCTTTTTGCGGAGTGGGTAAAAGAAATAAAAGAAAACAATCTACGTCCTACACTCTTAAAACGAGCGGTTTTAACTCAGTCTGAGTTAATTTCCACTCCTTTCCGAGGCCGAAAATGCACTTCCCCTATAGGAGTGGATTTCACTCTTTTGTTTTAAGAGTGTAAATAATAAGGGGAGCACATGGTTTAAACCCTTTCACCCCCAAGGATTCCATTTCGAATCATCAGCTTAAATTTTAGTTTAAATTTTTTTTAAAAATTCCCATTTTTTTACCATTTCATTCTGGATGCATAATGTGAATCTGTTTCACAACATTTAGATTTTGAGAATAAAAAGATGTGACTGAAAGAGTAACAAAAGTACGCAAAGTGCTCCACTAATTGTTTTGGGCAGTGTATTTGGATGAAAACTAATAAACAATTGCTCTTTTAAATGAACAAACTTTGTTTATTTGTATGGAAAACGCTAGTGGAGATTTATAATATTTTCGTATTGCATGCATTATAATTCCACTTACAAGGTAATGTTGAGGGTGAATGAAAGATTAGTGAAGAAATTATAGATTGTTTATTCGAAATTTGTAAATGTTGATCGGAAATATATAAAGAATATCGATGTTATGATAAGTTTGGCTTTTATATTTTGAACTTTTTTATTTTTACTATTTTTTTCTTCGAACTGTAAGTTAACTTATCAAACAATAAAAATTATTAATTGAATTTGTGAAAGATTGGTTAAGAATTGGTGGGGGTTTCTTTGAAGTTTGCTTGTAAGAAATGCACATTTCTTTTAAATGGAAATAACCGCTCATTTAAAAAAAAGTAGAAGAACACAAAGCCTTTGACTTAATTAATCCATGATTAATTTATCCATTATTACTTTCATTAAAGAATATATGTAATAACTTTTAACTATGTATTATTTCGATTAATATAAAGTAATCATTTGAAAAGTTAAGAATAAATAGTTAGCTTAAATGCTTTATTCTTTTATATTGAATTGATGTACAAAGTAATTTAATATTAAAAGACGAATGTTAATTTGTTATTTAAAACTAAGTTAACGCTATTTCAAGAAGTTATGAAAAGTTTGCCAAAGTTAAAAGCTTAATTTCAAGGTATTGCTTTGGGGACTTGCAATATCTTAAAAATAACATATTCATGAATATTCAAAGTTTATTTTACGGAATAATATGAATACATAATTTTCAAGGAATATTTTTAAAACTAATAACACTATCAAGACGTTTTAAATTACACTAATTTTAGCTTCTTTTACAACTGACATTAAACCCCAAAAATTAAAGACCAAAAAAATTAATGTTTCAAAACTTAAACCATGTTAAGTTTCCTAGAAGGTATTCAATATCTCAAGTAAAACACCAGCGACAAGAAATCGAAACACGGGTAAGAAAAATCAAATAAAAAGCATCATGTCCAGCATATAGCCTTAACCCTAACATGTCCGTAAGAAATAAATAAAACTTTTAGAACACACTTTTCCGGAAGCCTTCGATAATTTAATCGTTAAACTCGTAAGTCATTAAAAGTTACAACATTTATGGCGCCATAATCGTTCCGGATAAGTCGAGGAAAAAGACGGTTTTAACGAGGAAGAATTTTATGGGCTCTCCCGGACTGGCCCGGATAAGCCGCTGCAAAATATTGCGCCCCCGCACAAACAAAAAACAAGGGGCGCGTCGGGATGGAGTGATTGGAGTTATTTTTCAGTGAACTCTTAACTTAGTTTATGTTATTTTTGCAGGAAAGATCGTTAACTAGTTTTTAGAACATTAATTAAATGTCTTTGTTGTTGATATGTGTCTCCAGAGCATAGCCTGGAAGGCGGAAGCAAGATAGGTGCACTAACTTCCGTTAGCACCAGGCCCAGGGCAACCGTGAGGGTGGCTGTCTGACTTCTTCTAAAAAGAGAGGTCCGAGTTTCACCTGTTCAATTTAGACATGTCGCTGAAACAGAGGGGAATTTTATCTCCAGATAACCTGCACCCATAGTAACTGCGCTATGACCAACCACAGGACTTTTGAACTCACAGATTAACAAGAACGTTCTGCGCATGTAATCGGTACAACTCAAATACTCATATCTTACCCGGTATTCTCACTCGCTTGACAATTGACGTTTAAACCAACATACCGGTTTGGGCGACCTTTGATTAATTGAATTCTTAAATTAGTCATTGATGTTAACTACAAATATACACCGTACCAGTTATATTACGATTCACATTTGCAGTTTTTGTTCATATTTATCACGTTTTTGGCATTAAATGCCTTGATTAGATTTTTGGAACTTTCTTTTCGCAGTACAAGTATCAAGTTGTTTAAATTTGGAAATGTCTGCCAATTGAAATCAATAAAATAATTTCTAAGACTCATCTTGGAGACCTAACTTTTAAATTAAAAATTGTATTTTCCTTTACAATTGCTATTCTTAATTTGTAAATTCAGACTTTACAATCGAAATGTATAACTTATAGCTTAAGGACTGGAACATCAATAAAAAGTATTATAGAATGTTAAAGGGATAGAAGATAGAAGGGTTAGAGAATAGCTAAATGGGACTTTTTAACACAGTTCCATATCTGCAGTCGCATATATATTTTATAAGGTTACAGAGAACATTATAGTTGAACATTTAGAACAGCAGTTTTAATTAAGAACTCGTTGCTTCTTTAACTTCATGAAAACACGCTGCTTCGAGTAGATTTGACACCAGCCAAGCTCCATTTTTAAAAAAAAATTATTCTTTCCGCGACCGCGACATGTTTTGAAAACGTTCGGAGCCGTCCTTGTTGCCATTGACACAAAATTAAAAGATACGTAATATCCGGAATCGACGGGGCTGCAAAACTAAAGGGCAGAGGCGCTGGCGAAACAACCATTTCCGGTATCATCAAAACCCCCACAACATCTATTAAAAAAAAATCTGCGAGAAAAGGCGTGAGGACCATATAAATTTTAATGACAACTTTTCGCGCTTAAACCTGGAATTAAAAATTCTTCGACGAGAAAATATCGTCTGCAAGTTCCCCGTACAAAGGCGAAGTATCTTGAAGGATTGTTTGTTGCCAACTTTTAATTTATAAATTTACATTAACGCGGGTTTTTTGTTGTTGTTGCCAACTTAATATGAGTTTTGATGGATTTCCGAGAAATTCGAACGTCGGGTCTCTTGTGAAGGGTAATTAGTGTTAATGACTGCAGAGATCCGTCTCAGCGATTTTAGGGGGGGGAGGCAGGGAGGGGTAGAGGCAAATGGGAATATCGATTAACTTTTTATTTATTAATTATCTACTTTTTTATGCTCGAGTAATGTGTCATGATATGTAAGACCTCATCAGAATATTATTAATCTCATCAGGGTCAAGAGAAAATCTTGTTTTTACTATATACACTCTTAAAACAAACGAGCGGTTTTAACTCAGTTTGAGTTAATTTCCACTACTTTCCGTGCCGAAAATGCACTTCCCCTATAGGAGTGGATTTCACTCTTTTTGCGGAGTGGGTAAAAGAAATAAAATAAAACAATCTACGTTCTACACTCTTAAAAGGAGCGGTTTTAACTCAGTTTGAGTTAATTTCCACTCCTTTCCGGTGCCGAAAATGCACTTCCCCTATAGGAGTGGATTTCACTCTTTTGTTTTAAGAGTGTAATCGGAATGTTTCAGATGATGTAACGCTTTGTTTTAATATTTTAATCGTACTGTGATTTCAGAGGTTGCTTCGGTTTCACGTATCGCAATTTCATTGGTTGCTTCGGTTTCACTCTCATAATGACCGATACAGATGAAAATATTTTTTTTCTTTTTATGCATGCTTTCTTTAACAAATGTTTTGAACAGCCAACATCACAGCAAAAAGTTGGCATTTAAAAAATGTAATAAGTAAAATATAAAAAAAACCTCATTTTTGAATACCAAAACATAAGTAATTCCAAGCAACACATGACAACAAACCGTTGGAGCTGTTGCCATTCTCTACGTGAAACAACCCCATTGCTTTCGCTCACTAAACTTCATTACATTGCATTTTACATAATTTTATTCATTTCTACAGAAATATTGTGGTCGCGCCATGTTAATGCCGCACATTGCCGAACCCCGACCATTAACCATCCATCCATCATTCTTGCATTTCCCAAATTGCAATCGTCATCAAGATAGCCCCCGTCAAAAGGTTCGCCCGCACAAAATATCTCGAGAGGGTTTTGGCGAAAGGAACTCGGCGCCAAATTTCGAAAAATCCTCAACTCAAGTTGGGCTGACTAGACTATGGGTCTGCTCTCATAAGTAGCGAGTACAATATAAACCATATACTGCACTAAAAAACTTTAAGTATCTCCAGTAAGCCTCTACTATGCGATAGATTTATGATGATGCATATCTAATGTTCTAATCATTTTTTAAACTTGTTTTACAGTTATTTTATAATTAAAAGACACTTTTGTTTTTGAAAAAACTTGAGGACAACAATTGCATACAAAGAATAAAAAGGAATATTTGCGCTTCCTTATTCTGACGACTGGTAAACATGGGTAGGTAGCGGAAATGTCCACTTGGAAAAAGTGTTACGCACTATGAGACAGGATGCCGATTGAACAATTTAAAAAGACTGACCATTTTTTTTTCTCCAAAAAGTAGTTTTCATTCGCCACAATTCGAGAGGCAGACACTAATCCTATATGATAACCACATTTCTATTATATACATAAATGAAGACTTTCCATCTATTTTATTGTTTTGAATTTAAAATGAAAATTTGCCTATCCATTCCTTGAAAACTATTTTTTTTTTAAAAAATTAAACACATGGCAAATTGAAATATAATTTCCTACCTAGGCTTTAGTTCTTTTCAGATTAACTTATTTCAACTTAATCGCGTTCAGGGAACGGTATCTGCTTTGCATCAGTGGATTTGCCAAAAGAAACTGTAACCGTACATGAGAAGGGGGTGGTTTTTATATGGGGGAGGGATAATTATCGTTTGGGACATCCTTGTTACACGCGTTGTGGTGATCTAACTGCATTGTTGGATGAAGATTTGATTGAATTAGTGCGATGGGCGATAGACAAGGTTTTTACCACTTTCAAATGGGGGGCTTATGAAGGGTCAGCCAATGGGAATGTTTCCGATGATGTAACGCTCTTGTTTTCATTTCTATGCTTACTGGATTTCATTGGTTGATTCGGTTTCACACTCAAAATGACCGATATAAATGAGAAGAATTTTTTCTTTCTATGCCAGCTTTGTTTAACAATTGTTTTGAACAACCAACAGCAAGAAGTTGGCATTAAAAAAATTTAATAATAAGTAAAATATTCTTTGAAAACTCCTTTTCGAATACCAAATCATAAGTAATTCCAGGCAACAAATGACAACAAACCGTTGGAGCTGTTGCCATCCACGACGTGAAAAAACCCCATAGACATAGTTTAACTCCAGTGTCACCTTGAGTGTCACCCTCAAAATAAAAATATTTTTAAAAAGGACTTAGTGTTTTCTTAAATTAATATAACTAAATCGGACATTTTTGTGATGTTTTTTCGACTTTAAATTTATTTTGAATACTTAAGCAAAAGAACTATTTGAAACAATTTTTTTTTGACGATTTTAACATAAAAAACGATCGATCCAATTTCATTTTATAGTTTGTATCATTCTTAGAATTACGCTAAATGTATTGCGACCATTTAATATTGTATGCGAAGTTTGGCAAGTTGCGTGATTTGGAGAAATTTGACACTGTTCTATTATATACAATCAACTAATCTTATAATACCTCAGCGTGTGTTTAAGAGAATATTTAAGTTCCAAAAATAGCTTACGACATTCCTCTATGTTAAAAAAAATATGCCAAATTTCCGCAAAATTAAACTATAACCCAAAATTGTTATTATTGCTTCGGTAAAAAACTATTTATAGAAGTGGGGCTGGGGAGAACAGTCAGTTAAGGCGTTCGCCTTGCATGCGGAAGGTCCCAGGTTCTGGTCTGGGCATCGCCAAAATAATTGCAGACCTATAAAAGGCCTGTGAAGTCGAAAAATGTCCGCCTTATAATATCCCGTGTGTGTAGAGGGAGTGCTCGTTAAATATGAGAGTACACTCTTAAAACAAACGAGCGGTTTTAACTCAGTCTGAGTTAATTTCCACTCCTTTCCGGTGCCGAAAATGCACTCTCCTATAGAGTGAATTTCACTCTTTTCGGATTAGAAAGAAAACAATCTGCGTTACTCCGGTTTTAATGTCTGATTCCGAAAATGCACTTCTCCTATAGGAGTGAATTTCACTCTTTTGTTTTAAGAGTGTATATCATGTGACTGTGGTTCTAAATTACATCGCCAATAGCCCTAGTGTAGCTCTAGTGCGACGATAATTCAAAACTAACCTAGCCTACTTATAGAAGTTAGCCTAACACTATCCCTATTAGCCCTACACCTCCAACAAAAGAAGAAAAAACGCATTCAACTAAAACGGACAAAAAACAACTCTAAATAGCCAGCTCCAATTTACTTTCAAAAAACACATTGTAGCCAATGAAACATTTTTTATCTTATTTACGACACAGAAATTGCTCGTAAAAAACGGTTTAAATGAAGGGAAGGTCCACTGTCAGGTTGTTTTAGCCACGACGGGCATCAAGAGAGGATTTAAGCGCGCTATTGTTTTCACGCTTCGTCGCACAAGAGCTACTCGGGGTTGAGGGGGTAGAAAAAGTGAAACCAAACGCAGTGGCTAATTATTATACGGTTCACTCAGAAGCAGGGTTAGCATGTAAAAAAAAAATATCGCCAATTTCGCTGGGGAGCCCAGTGGGTATGGCGTTTGCCTTGCATGCGAAAGGTATCAGGTTTGCATTGGTATCATGGCATTGCGAAAATATAAAACGGTCCTGCAGAAAGTATAGTCTCCAGTGTGGAGAGAGTGCACGTTAAATGTGCTCCAAAGAACATACGCTGCGTACTATGTCGCCTTTAAAGATTAGCGTTGGGTGCCTACTCAGGTGTCGGCTAGTCACTTGACTGTTGTTCTGAAGTACGACGCCCGTCTCCAATAGCCCGCTTATAGCTCTTGTGCGACGATAATTTATTCAACTCAACCCAACTCGACGAAAATCGGAGTTGCGTATCTTTTTAAGTGTTTGTTTATGGACTTAGTTATCCCAGGAAGCACGGGATCGAATACTGTCTCAACATCCTGCGATAGATAATCCTGTAAGATTGTTAGGTTAGTTAGTTTTGGAATTATCGTCGCACTAGAGGTACACGAGGGCTATTACCTGTAAGATTGTTCTTTTGCACTTAAAAGTGAGTTTATAGTCAAAATATAGTGATTTCGTGCATGACGTCGCTACACGGATGTCCTTCTGGTGTCGGCCTCGTCACTTGACCGCTGTCCAACATTACGAAATCATCGCCAATAGCTCTGGTGCAGCTTAAATTAACAAAAATCCTATTTCTATTTGAAGCTCAAATTTTTTTGCATTGTGGTTTATTTTCAAACTTTCATGCATATTGTATTTTATTGTCTATTACTAAACAATATTATTATTATATTGTTTAGTAATAGTTTTTTTTTCATCTCTTATCTTTGTTAGGTGTGTGTGGATGTAAATTAACTTCGGTTTTTTTGTCTGAATGTGATTTTCTTCTTTCGGCTTCACATTATTATGTTTTTCTCAATTTGTGTATTATTTTGTGTGATAATAAACAGGTTACTATAAGTTAAACTCATAGTTTTCTTGCACAGAAGCCACGACCATGGGCGGAGCTATAAAACGCACGGAGCAATCAGGTGAAGAGAAAATTTCATCCATTTTATTTTGTCTTTATCTGATTGCTCCGCGCGTTTATAGCTCCGCCCATGGTCGTGGCTTCTGTGCAAGGAAACTATGAGTTTAACTATATTATTATTATTGTTATTGTTATTATTATTATTATTATTATTATATGAAACGTCTTATTACTTCTCTTCGTTTAAGAAACAATGAAATAACTTACTTTTATGTTACTTTAATAGTCACATAAAATGTTATATTACCTACAGACAGATGTACAAAATTTAGGTTTTTGTTGCCATACGTCTGAAACAAACAAACGAAAAAGTAATTATTAAAAAATCTAATGATTTGAACGCCAGTTGAAATGGGCTACAGACAGACGGAAATCTCCACCATGTCAGTACTATGATTCCCATAAGTTTATTATAGTTTAAATTATCGTCTCACTGAAGCTACACCATGGCTATTGGCGACAGGCGTCATAATTTAGAGCCAAAATCAAGTAACGAGCCGACACCTGAGTAGGCACCCAATGCAACCGTTAAGGGAGACATCGTACGCAGCGTTGGGACTTTGGAGCATATTTTAACATGCACTCCTTCTATACGGGGTATTATTCGTCGGACATTTTTGACTGCACCGGCCGTTTATAGGTCGGCAGTTATTTTGGCGATGCCCGGACCCGAACCTGTTACCTTGGCAAGGCGAACGCCTTAACCAACTGGGCTCCCGAGACCTTTTTTTTTTATTAAAGCTATTTTGTGAAAGAAACGTCGGCAAAAAAAGTAGCCAAATATTCAATCATCGCCAAATGTGGCAGCCCCCACTCCCTTAAAGCGTCACAAAATCATAGAATGGCGATTTTATTAGGCCCGCAAAGTCCAAATGATTACGTGTTGCGGATGTGTATACCGTGTTAGGTGCTACTATTACCCCTCCCCATCCCCGCCAAAATAATAAAAAATAGAAAAAGAAAATAGATAAATGGAGAATAGGAACAATGAAAAGAAGAAATGTATATTGTGTAGACAAAGTGAAAGCTATTTTTTTCCGAGTTGCGTGCTAAGGGAAAATAGTGCCATTCAGGAGTATCCATATTTTGTGATATTTTTATTGAGCCGTTTGCGACCATTGTAAATGGCAACGATGACTTTTTGATGCGGATTTTTAGCTTGTGAAGCTCGAATGATTTGAAGGGATTGTTTTCTTCAGATACCAGTATTTCACCAGTGTGTGTGTGTGTGTGGTTTTTAAAATATATTTCTAAAACGTTTATTTTGACTTTAACATTTAACTGCCGTTGCTTATCTGCAGTATCTGGTGTTTGGTAAATTTATTACTATATTTCTTCGCATTAAGAGCTTTAACATTTAACTTTTTACGAGCCAACTAACACTCTAAAGGTATGGCCGTGGTCAAAGAGCGATTTTCAAATTAGTATCGAAAGCCTGCATGATCAAGGAAAAAAAGCTTTAAACTTATCATGTTTCAATATCCCAAAAGAGACAGTAATACAAACTCTAGTTCATGTTCACCGTACTCAGTTACCGAAACTCAATAACGTTTTTTTTTACATATTTCTGGATACGCTGTCTTCAAATCACTCCCTACCAAATTTTTATCAGATATCTCAGAAGAACTATCTGAGATGTTGCTTTTAATTTTCCTTGATGATTTCGATTATATAATTTTATGTGTTGTCTGGAAGGGCCCGGGGGCCCCTTAGCAACCAATGTATTCTGTTTTGAAAAATAAAGTTTTTTTTTTTTTGAAAGGTAAAGTTTCTTCTTTTTCTTTTTTCTTAAATGGTTGGGTAGCTAGGATATGATAAAGTGAGGTACTTACCATACAACCATCTTGTATGTTTAAGTGTAAATTCCTATCACATAATTTCCCGTTTTGTTACAATATTACTAAAGGCTACAAAGTCGTAAAACTGTCGGATACACTGCCTCAAATCTAAATTGCTTTGCCCCAAACTTTCAAACAATCGGTATGAGGGATCGGTAAACTTCTTCATAGAACATGACATTGTATATCTTAAAATACTCGAAATACTCTGCCAAATTACTTTATTTTCTCCTCTGCAACATCACACTTCCGACTCTAGATACGACCATCGCTGCGACAGATGAAACAAAGCATTCGAAACCAAACTAGAACTTCAAATTTTGTCAGAAAAACGATTTCTTCATTTCGGACACGTCAAATTGCATGTGTCTGGATTGCATTTCGAATTTTCTCCAACACACTATCGATGTTCCAAACTTAAAATTCGAATTCCAACAACAACAGTGTCACTGGAGCTGTCACTGACGTGGCGATCATTTATTTCTCTATCACCGAATGGCATCAGTTCTGGATTTCGCCGCCATTTATTCCCCATCTCCAAAGAACTCTTAAAAAAAGAATTCTTTTCGGGGAAATTCCTGCGGATTTTCTGAGCTTTTGTCAAAGAGAAGAACATCGGATTGTTAAAAAAAAAGTCGAATGAGCGAGAGAGAAAAAATGTACTTGTTGGATCTGCAGCGAAATTCATGGTGGAATAAACTCTATTTTATGTTCTTCACTTGCGAAAGATAAGATAAGGGTCAGTTTGGAAGAAGAAGAGGGGACAAGAAGCTCTGGAGGGGAAAAAATGGTCCTGGATAACTCCTGTGGTCGGACTTAGGGTTTGCTACACTTGGCAGAACGTCTCACAAATGATGACTTTAGTATTTCTTCCACGAAAGTTTAATACTAACCTTTACAGTTTATGAGATAAATTTTTAACTTTCTCTTAATCCATTAACCCGTTAACGGCGATTGGCAAGAACATTTATAGCGCGAACAATAAGGTTTCTGCTTAGGTTTATCTAAATAAACGAAATATAAAATAAATAAAGGCTTTTGATAAAAGTCAATAATTTAATTTCAAAATTTAAGACTAATAGGCTTAATGAAGACAATATATGTCGAACAAATTAAGTTAAACGAAAAACGAATTTTATAAAAACTTTAAGTTTACCTTTTTTTGTGTGGAAATAAGCGTTTTAATGTTATTTACAAAGTGGTCAGGGCTAAGGGTCAGAAATACTTGTGGGGCTGGTGGATTGTGAAACTTTGAAGTTACAGGTATCGACCGGCCATGATAAATATTAGCTATCATGTTTAAAAGCCTCTTAAAAGTTAGATGAACATTTTCGATTATAACTAACTAGACCTAGTGAGCCCAGTTCGTAAGGTATTAGCCGGGATATGCGCAGGTCCTCAGATAAAAAAATCACAAGGAAAGTTTATCTTGGATCCCTTGCATATCGCAGACAAATGAACAACTGATTTCCACAAGTTACATTTCTTTACTAACTGTTAATAAGTATCTACGCAACATCAGAGTATTTTGGGTGAATTTCAAACAAATCAAAAATCACTAAAAAAAATCCGTTTGTAAAAATGTCAATATATATAAAAACTAATTTTAGTGACCCATCTAATGGCCCTTTTAAAATTAGAAAGGGGTAAACTTAGGTTTTACTGACACATTCGATATTCGGACCATGTTTGGCGGTTTTCTTGGCTACCTTTGTGTTCAATATGTTCGGCAAACCAAAATGCAAACAAATGATCTCACAACTGAGCTGCGATGACCACTGCAGGGAAACTCCAAACTCTACTATCTTTTTCGCCAAACACAAATTACAATGTCCGGCTTGGGAAAAAACATGCCTGCTTTTTATCACAGGAAAGAACGGATTTATGTGAAAATGTCCAGTTTTTTTATGAATGAGTTTTCGATAGCTTCAATTTTTTTTCTTGTTTGATAAAAGCTCCCTTGTCTTTTATAATGTTTGTATTCTTTCGTCTGAGGGATACATGATTGCCGTTTGAACTGGGCATTGATCTTGAATATTCTTTTCTTGATTTAGGTTTGCCATTTGCAAAGTCCTTTATCATATACTGGCCATACTAAGTGCCATTCATACATTGAGTATCTGTATTTTTTTTGCAAATTTGTTTAATATTTTTTATTTGTTTTTATTGTCATGTGCTGAGATTGATCCTCTAGAGTTGTCATTATACATGGTAGATACAAAGTGAGTTACCCACTTTGTCAAGCCTTAGCGACCCAACCGATTAGGATACCTGAATTTTTTTTATAGAGCTATTTGAAGATATCTTTAAAAAAGTGAGGTATCACTGTTACGGTTACAGTAAGAAATCGACGATAAATTCTTAAGGAAACCCCCTTTTTTAATTACAGTGAAATGATCCTTACAGTCGGAAAAATTATTACAGTAATAACGAGGCATGTGGTTTTCGATTATAAGGATAACTTTATTGTACAATCAAACCTCGTTTTGCTTAAGATGAACTGAAAGCAATTCTCCGGCCTATCTCCCATGATTCGTCAGTAATTACCCAATTGCTGTTCCTTAAAAAAATTTCCTTAATTTTCTAAAGTATGTACTAGCTCAAATGAACTTTATTAATTTAATTCTATACAGTTTATTACATTGTACAATTAGAATAATTTTTAGATATTATTTTTTTAAAAACTATTCACTGGCTCAATGTAAAGAAAAGTTCCTGACGGTTAACATGAAATTCGGTTAACACGAAATGTTTCGGCGTTCCCTTCGAGTTTGTGTTAACGGAGTTAGGTTAGGTTAGTTTGAATTATCGTCGCACTAGAGCAACACGAGGGCTATTGGCGACGGGCGTCGTATTTTAGAACCACAGTCAAGTGACGAGCCGACACCTGAGTAGGCACCCAACGCAACCGTTATGGGCGACATCGTACGCCGCGTTAGGACTTTGAAGGATATTTAACGTGCACTCCCGTTGCACGGGGTATTATTAGTCGGACATTTTTGGCTGCACGGGCCGTTTATAGGTCGGCAGTTATTTTTGGCGATGCCCGGACCCGAACCTGGGACCTTCCGCATGCTAGGCGAATGCCTAACCGACTGGGCTCCCCAGCCCCGGTTAACGGGGTTCGACTGTAGTAGAAAAAAAGGGATGTTATTACCATTGAAATTTATTTTTGTTCTTCACTGTGACAGTAACTGTGATAGCCTAACCATTTTATTCTACACATTTCTCGAGCCCGTGTCGTCAAACTTCCTTGCCTAATTTTTTTTGGTTATCTTTAACAGTTAGGTCTCCTAGGACTTGATAAAGTGATTAACTTACCATATATCCAACCTGACTTTCATAAAATTGAAAACTATTGAATTATGTTTCTCTATCAAATTCAAATTCTCACATAGTTGTTCTCTATATTCTAATTCCATGTATGTAACTGTAGTGTAAATCACAATTTAGGAAGAGATTAAAAGCTATTTAAATTTGAAATTTTTTTCCAAATTAAATAAAGCAAGTTACATTATTTGGTTATCTTAAGTGTAGATCAGCTATTAAACTAATTTATTTTCATTTAATGCACTTTTTACACATGTGACTTACATTACAGAAAGGAAAATTTTGCATGGAATCAGCTCGTACTTTCCAACTGAATAGTATCAACTAATGCTCAAAGCCAATGCTCAAAAGTTAAAATTAAGAACAAAATACATAATGAGAGGTTACAGTTCCATTAACAGCCATTTTTGTTCTCTCCGGACTGGGCATTTTACATAGAGGTCATAATAAATGTATTAGAGTGGTTGATCACGTGACCTCCAATGGTAGCGGCGGGACACACATGGAGCCAATAATAAGGTATTTGACTAAAAAAAATTATTGGCCTAAAATATTCTTATGCCAAAAATATTAGATCCCGTATTGTTTTCTTTTTTTCAAATACCCCATAAAAAGGGAGAGAAATGAATTTTAAAATTAGGATGAAAATTTACGCCCGAAAACGCTTTGTGGCTGTCACGTGGTATCTATGACGTCACTAGTAACTATAAACAAACTTTGAAACACCATTTTGGAATCTACACCAAGCAAATATGAACTATCCGCTTCTGTAAAACCTCCTCCAATTATCTATATAATTCTTATTTTAGTAGTAAATTAGATTAAATCCAGTTTAATTGCAAAAAAAACATCACACCGGTTTGTTTATATATACTAGTGACGTCAGCCAAATCGACGTGTTTGTGATCACGTGACGTACCGATGAAAAATAAGCCATTTTAAAATGATTTTTATGAATTATTTAAAGATTTATTTTGCAAAAAAATATATACGTTTGAACGTTTGTTATTTTTGGGTTCAAACTATAATTAATTTAATACTGGAAGGTATTTTAGCGATACAGTCAAATGCTCTATTTCAGGGCAAACAGGCCAGTGTTGCCACCACTTTAAGGAGAAAAATGCTAGGCGTCATCGAAAAAATACCATTAGAGGTCACGTGATCCGCCGCTCTAATACTTTTACTATGATCTCTATGGTATTTTATTACCTGAAGACAACCTGTTCGAATGTAAAAGGTTCGTCCCTGGCACTTCACACATCCATAACTAAATCTTTTTTCATACTTTGATTTTTATCAAGGCGAATGGTAACACCGAATCGCATCAATCAGTTCCAGTTGCAGTTACGATATCTGGATTTGATCGCCAAGAAAATAATGTTCGCTGATCTTTATCGCCATTGGCGAGAGTTGAATTGAAAATCCGCCTTCTTAAAAGTGCGGAACAAATCATGGATATTGAGGCGATATTAATGGAGACCTGATGACAGCTTCCAAAGTTATCGAGTGCGATAGAATACACTCAAAACCCACGTTCCATGGTGGTTTTTTGTAAGAGAAAAGTTACATCTTCATAATAACAGCCTTTAATGTTAGCAGTAAATTGTCGCTAAACTATGGTTTGACACTATGAGGATTAAATCTATGGTAGAAGTTTTTAAAAAATAGTGTGTGGCGGATTAAGTTCTGGTTTGAAGGCTATGGTATCAATTGGTAGGGCTTTGCTACTACATGTTACACTGTATGACCAATAGGGTACTTGACTGTATCGCTAAAATACCTTCCAATATTAAATTAATTATAGTTTGAACCCAAAAATAACAAACGTATATAGTTTTTTGCAAAATAAATCTTTAAATAATTCATAAAATCATTTTAAAATGGCTTATTTTTCATCGGTACCACACGTGATCACAAACACGTCGATTTGGCTGACGTCACTAGTATCTATAAACAAACACGTGTGATGTTTTTTTTATTTCCTTGCATTAAACTGAATTTAATCTAATTTACTATATTAAAATAAGAATTATATAGATAATGGAAGGAGGTTTTACAGAAGCGGATAGTTCAGATTTGCTTAAAGTAGATTCCAAAATGGTGTTTCAACGTTTGTTTATAGTTATTAGTGACGCCATAGATACCACGTGACAACTACAAAGCGTTTTCGGGCGTAATTTTTCGTCCTAATTTAAAAATTCTTTTTTCTCCCTTTTTATGGGGTATTTGAAAAAAGAAAAAAATATGGGTCTAATATTTTTGGCATAAGAATATTTTAAGCCAATAAATTTTTTTTTAGTCAAATAACCTATTATTCTGTTGGGTGCCAATCTATAAGTCTGTAACCTTGAGCCTCACATTGAAAAACAAAACAAAAAAAACTATATATTAATTTTGCAGAATAAAAACCCTCATATATTTACTACAGAAAACTACTGTTACTTTATTTTAAAAGTTTGTTTCTGTGAAAATTAAACTGCTTCAAATAAAAACAGCAACAATGTATGATGCAGTGAAAATGTTAACTGCTCTCAGTTTTAAGTGAGTACACTCTTAAAACAAACGAGCGGTTTTAACCAGAGTCTGAGTTAATTTCCACTCCTTTCCGTGCCGAAAATGCACTTCTCCTATAGGAGTGAATTTCACTCTTTTTCGGAGTGGGTAAAAGAAATAAAAGAAAACAATCTGCGTCCTACACTCTTAAAACGAGCGGTTTTAACTCAGTCTGAGTTAATTTCCACTCCTTTCCGTGCCGAAAATGCACTTCTCCTATAGGAGTGAATTTCACTCTTTTGTTTTAAGTGAGTAAATTTTGCTTTTCGACTATTTAGGTCTGACTAATTTATAATTTTTGATTTATGCGTTCCAGGTAAATAACCGTTATCACGTGAAATCCCATAAAGTACCCTTGAACCATTGCTATACCCATAACTTGAGGACAGCTTTTTACATCGCCATCTCTTGTATGAAATTTATGGTATAATTGGTATACGGTACCATATTTGCCCATGAATTGAAGAAGGCTCTTTACATCAACATCTCTCATATAGGATTTATGGTATAATTTTGGGACCACCAATGAGCCACATTTCATTATACAATCGTGCAAAAGCAACACACGCCCTATGTCGCTTTTCATCATATGTATGTGGATATTCTTCGCAACGTCTTCTTGTGTTGCATTGGCAACCGTTTATTACGTGCGAATCCAGCACTCTATCTTCACTAAGGCCCACCGGTGGCCGAGAGGTTAAGCGACGAGCCTCTCACCGAGAAGGTTCTTGGTTCTGTCCTTATCCTAGCCATACTATAGACGTATTCGTGCTGGTGGAACGTCAGGCGGTCAGAAGATCTCGGGTTCGAATCCCGGCATATGAATATGATATTTGTGTTGTGTGTTGGTCTGTATTTGTTCTGAGTACAATGTGGCATTTGTTAAATCTGTGGAGTCGAAAATCCCAAGCAAACGCTTGATGATGCCACTGGTTTGCTTTGGGTGGCCGCTCAGGGGTCGACCTCGTCACTCGACCAGGGTACTAAATTACGAGACATAATTTTAGCTATGGATAATGGAGGTTAAACAAGATGAAGGTGTTACCGTTAAAAGATCAAATCGAAAGGCGGTTTATCAAATGAAGCCTTGATCGCTTTATTTATGCAACCAAACAAATAACTGGTAATTTGGTAATTTAATCATTTTCGGCTGTATATTTCTAGCCATCTTTAAACTTTAATACAGCCCATTACGCCTCGTCATTTAGAACACTGGTAAGTAACGAGGTCAACACCTGAATAGGCACCCAATGCAACTTTTGAGAGACACCGTACGGGTATGTATTTATGCTAGCCTTAAGTAACACTGAAGATTGTTAAAAATTTATATCTAAATTGTGTCTGGTTTTTTTTTTTATATCAACTGAATTAAACAATGTAAGAGTTTAAAATTTTCATAATACATATAGATTTGTGAAAAAAATTTGCTTTCAGCTAATGCACACTACCAAGAGCCCACGTATTCTCTAATTTAATACTTAATTTCTTCCTAAAATCTTTTCTTAAATTCTTCCTAAAACTTTATTTAATTTCTTCCTTACTTCTTATATTTCATGCCTGCATGATTTTGACCAGAATTGCGAGGACCTCCCATAAACAAAAAAAGCACCATTTATCACGCGCGTAATGCCTAAATCCCAAGTAGGAATTGAAAAATACGAAGTTATGATGGATATAACATACAGGGAGGCAGTTCCACGCTTTCCGAGTGGTAATCGCCATAATGGTCCCGGTATCATGTATCATAGGCCACCAATCAATTACGGATAAATGCGGTTGTCTCTCTCCTACGCCTTTTGTTTTATAGCTGGTTCCTCCACCCTTTTTAGGGGAGATGGGGAAGAAACAACGATGAGAGTTTTTCCCCTTATTCTTTATCCCAGCTCATTCTCCACTTAGTTTAGTTTAGTTTGAATTATCGTCGCACTAGAGCTAAACGAGGGCTATTGGCGACGGGCGTCGTATTTTAGAACCACAGTCAAGTGACGAGCCGACACCTGAGTAGGCACCCAACGCAACCGTTAAGGGCGACATCGTACGCAGCGTTAGGACTTTGAAGGATATTTAACGTGCACTCCCTCTACACGGGGTATTATTCGTCGGACATTTTTGGAGCACGGGCCGTTTATAGGTCGGCAGTTATTTTGGCGATGCCCGAACCCGAACCTGGGACCTTTCGCATGCTAGGCGAATGCCTAACCGACTGGGCAACCTGCCCCCCATTATCCACTGTTTGCCCGAAATAGGATCGTTTCAGGTCTTGAGTGGCAACTCAGATGGGGGAATGAATAAATTATTTCTCGAGCCTCAATTGATTGACTGACACTGAGACGCTCGTGCTTATCAAATCTCAAAGTTCTTATCCAGACGCCTCGTACGGAGCACTCCGATAGAAGGAAGTACAGGAATGTCAGCTGGAAGGAAGTACGTCATCTGAAACAAGCCAATTGTTGTTGTTTTGGGGGGAGACAAATTCTTGCTTATTTCTGACCGTCTGTAAACTGAAAGCTTTAGCATAGGTTGTTTGTAGAACCGTGGTCAAGTGACGATTTTTAAATTCCAGCTGCTACGTAAAGAGCTTCAAAACACATTATACTCTAACACCGTTGGCACTTTGTACTCCACGGAATTAGCAAGAACTTATGTACCTACTTATTTGGGGAGCCCTTTGTAAAGTTTGAATTTTTTCTATTAGTATGTTTCAGTACTATTAGTTTTTTTCTAGTCTGGTAGTAGGATTCGAAACTAAGCCCATCGATAAAAGAGACAAAAGAGAGCAGTACACGTTTTAAATAAAGAGCATGAATTTAAATTCTTAGTTTTCCGCATTTATATCATCGAATCTACTCGGTTCACCTGGAATGCCCTTTTTCTGGAAAGAAGGTAAATTTCTTGGACGGGTGGGGGAGGGATATGTATTGTTTGTGGTTCCGTTTTAAGTGTTTCAATCAACTCTATGGTTCAATACCCAACCCCCCCCCCTCACCCCTTCTATCGTGATACATGTCCGGGTTGGAAGCAAGCATAACTGATGTAATTGGTCATATTCTGATATTCAGATTCCATGACTTGGCTTCTTTTTTTACTTTTGCTCCTTTAGTTGGTTATTTTTCGCGCAATTAGAGTGAAGTATTCGTGGAAAATGTGATATGAATGGATTATCATTTGAAGGGTAACTTTCATCAATAATGACAGGTCCAATGTTAAAACTTTTGTTTTATTAGTCGACTTGAATTGAACTGTCAAGCGTATAAATCAATGATTTACCATAACTGATTATATATCCAACGAAAGAACTACTTAACTAACTTAATGTCGGACTTTTTGAGATTTTCATGATATTTAAATTTAATATTCAATAACGCCGCACAAACAGAAGTATACGTTTGTGCGGCGATAGGCACGGCCCACTCAACTTTAAGGCTACAGAAGCCGTTCGTGACATCCTGATACCCGTCTAGTCGGATTGCAGGCCTTTCCGAAGAAACGAAAGATATTCACGCACGGCCGCCTATACATTTCAGGTTCCAGTTAGGTTTCGTTCCTCTCTTTCAGAACTGCTGACAACCCGAACCGGACGGATGGTGTGAAGTCCCATAGAGCTTCTCTGACCTTTGTTGTTGAATCAAGCGTAATGTAGGCAGGTAGGTTGTACGTTCTTCGCTTGAAACTCGTACTTAAGTTACCCTTCCCAACGCTGTGAGGCGAAGTGACCGGTGTTGTTGTTGAGAAGAATGGTGAATAATCAGAAAGTTTTAAGGACATTTAATTAAACTAATCACAGCACAAACTACATAACAATAAGGAATAAATAATATTGTGGTTCAGGCCATCACAGGTCCTTTTGGCTTAAGAGTAGGAGCAAAAGTGATGTCTCGTTCGGTTTGAATATCACTGGGAATGAATTTGTCCCGCCTTTATGATGCAGGGATTGGTTAAAAGAATATATAAGAATTTATACTATTGGGTGAGAAATTTGATTGACAGAACTTTAGTTTTAGTTCGTAATTTTGAAGGATTCGGGTGCAAAGAGAAGTACCGTGTGCAAAAGTTTTACTTCCCAAAATGGGATGCCGAAAGAAAGAAAGTTAATAGAAGTTAAATTAAATACGATTCACCACAGCTGAATTTAAGCACAGATTCCAGTCACACCCCTTTAAAAAAAGCACTCATGCCCATCATTTCCTATAGTCCTATAGTTAATAGATGAGCTAAAACTGTAAAAATACGGAATAGCACTAATTTTCGAACAGTTTAAGGGATAAGGGCGTTTATTTAGTGGATCAGACCGTTTTCCATCAAATAAGGTTGTTGCCCAGAAAATTTGAAGGGCAAATGCTCGTAAAATTACAGTTTATTTTACAGTGTACATTTTTGAAGAAAAAGTATACATCCACATTCCAAGCAAGCAGTAGAATAAAATATTCATTATTACACAGACAACTTTGCCTTAATTGGTACTACTGATCATCGAAGGAAAGACACCGGCATCAAATATCTTGACGATGCTGAAGTAATGTGTTTAGAAGCAGAATGGAGTAATTCACTTAAAGATGATTAAGCAACTTCGTCGTTAAGCAGCTTACTCTTTTATTGAATTTCAGTTGAGACTGCTTGGTTGCAAAGTAGTATAACCTTCATTATGGATTATTTAATTTCTTTTTATTATTAGTACTACAGTGCATCGAATAGAGAATGACATCATATATCTTGATGATGCTGAAGTAAGGTGCTTGTTAGCGGAATGAAGTAATTCATCAAGTACGGAATAAAACCACCTCACTATCAAGAAACTCATTCTCGTATTGAATTTCAGTTAAGTATGCTTGAAAGCAAAGTGTTTTTGTCCTGGTGGTTAGAAGCAGAAAGAAGGAATACCCATTGGTGGAATACTTCCTATTTTTCTTTTCGAATGATTTACTTCGGTATCGTAAGAAGTCTTCTGTCCAACTCTTCAATTAGGGTTAGTCCACTGGCCTCCTGGTATAGTCTGGCTGCCACAACTTAGCATCCCAAATATTTTGACTGTGGAAGATTCCACTTTGAATTAAGGTTTTAAGCCGAAGGAGGCAGGGTTGCCAGCTCAAGGCGTTTGGCGAGAAGAGGGGATTGTTGGTCGAGTTCGATTGTAAATAATGTATCACACTAGAACTACACACATTATCGGCGATAGAGGTTGTTGTTGATTGCTGGTAGCGTTAGCGATTATACGTGTATTTTTTGTTATCTTAACTTGATCATTAATCGATATAAGAGTGAACCCGATGCAAGTTCAATCTACCCTTCAATTGATAATCTGTTTCTAAACCCTAAAGAAATTTGCGCCCATAAAAGCAATGAATCGTCAAACATAGTAACTCTTGCCCAAAACCAAAACCTTCCTTACCTTTTTTCGAAGTGGACTGTTCCACAATCAAAATATTTGGGACGCTAAGTTGGCAGCCAGACTATATCTCAAATGTTGATTAACGAAATAGAAAATCTTCTTGAAGTCAAATAATCTTTATTATTATTGTTATTATAGTATCGTGTCCATATAAAGCTATTTCTATATAGGGTCAAATGCGTTGATGATGAGAGTCGCCAACTCATGGGCCTGGAGACTATAAAGTACATCTTGTGGTGGGCCAATCCCAAAAAGAGACGCAGCAATTACTTGGCAGTCAAACTAATGGTCTGGCGTTAGTTGGGTTTCTGCAGAATGGGTAGGATCTCCTCTTGAGGTGTTATCTGAAGACATTTCCATGCTCTTAAAAATGGCCTGTACGAAGTCTTGCTAGAACAGATGATAGGATTCTAGAGCAATTTAGATCAGGAATGAAGGGCTTTTCAAAACTCTGATAAAAAAAATTCTATGCCAGTCAACCGCGTAATAATATGCATTAAAAGTTAGAAGTAGACTGAAGCAAAACACTTCTTGGTGCATTACTTCATTCTGCTTTTGAACACATCAAATATTCCTGACAAAAAGTCGGGCGTTCGTCGTCTGTCATACCGACCTTACTACCATGGGGTTGGGGTCGTGGTGGTTACAGTTGTCGGGTGACCTCTAACCATTATCCATCACGCGGCTCTCTTTGGGCTCTCACTCTCGATGCTAAGACAAAGCGAGTCGAGCGCGGGTTCAGACAGCTTTGCTAGGTAGCTGGTTACGTAAGAAGAGGTTTTTTTTTAGCATACCTGTGGTGCCAAGGCCACCGATGAAGTTTAGGTGCTTTGGTAGGTCACCTTTTATCACTAACTTCTTTGAAATTCCATTTATTTCTTCACATTAATTGTTATGATTAAAAATATAGTTTTAGAACCATACTTTCGCTCTCCATGGATATTGAATGGGTAGGAAATAATTTACTTTTATAAGTCAGAAGAAGTTATACTGACCACATTGTTAAAAAATATTTCAAACTGTAGCATATTTTGCGGTAATTTTAAGCATCACAATGTTATAATGTTTGTATTATAGAAAGTTTATGTTTTCACGACCTACAGAGTCACATGAACAACTTACTTCAATGGCGTTTAAACAGAGAAGATTGGTGCATCCAATCACTGCCAGTGAAACAAACGTTTTCGCTGCTACCTCACAATAAATTTTACATCACATGTAAACAGCACAGGATGATGGCAGAACTTTTACCATCACACTGTAAGTGTACATTTATGGGCATTTTTAAAAAGTACAGTTTTCGTATGTTTCGGCGCATTTAACTTCTACATTGAGTAATTTTCATTGTATTATGTTATGCACAATCAGTTTGTAGGAAGTTACACTGTTAAAAATTTTGTGCTTAGTTTCACCATGATATTGGTTCCTAGTAGTTGCAACGGCTGTGTGATGAAATGTTTCACCTTTTTTTCGGCGTTTGGTTGAACCATTTTTCTGGATTTGGAAACAAAAACCTGAGAAATGGTTCAACCGAATACCAAAAATATGGTTTAACGTTTCACCACACACCCGTTGCAGCTACTAGGAACCATATTTTTGGTGAAACAAAGTGCATAATTTTTAACAGTGTAGTGCTAAAGCTAACAACAGTGGAGTTGCTAAAGTGTGAAAAATTGCATTTGGAACTTTTTGCTTTACTTTTTTTTTACTAACTTCATTGAGTAAATTTATCTTTTTATTTTTATTAAATTAGAAATCGAGAGACACAAGTGCCATATAGAAACTCTGATGTTTCTCATTCTTCTATTAATTACTAATGGTGCATTTTTTTAGTAACTTAAATTTTTTTATCACATTAATTTCCTTTAATTAAATCTTTCTTTAAACCATATTTTCCCTTCGCCGTTATCTTTCAAAGAACAAAAAATTAACACAATACAAAAAACGCATCAAAGTTAAGATTATTTCGAAGTTATAAAAACCCAAGAAACAGGACTGGCTCATTTTTTTAAATGTGTGGAATATGAAATAAAGAAAATGTTCAAAAAGTAAAAAAATAATAAGGAACAAATATTATAAATGTTGAAAAGGAGCCGTTTTCTAATTTTTTTCTCCTGACTCTCTCAGAAAGATTGTTTCCAAGTTAGTTTGAAATCGCTAATTTGGCGATTTATTTTAAAAAAATCCCCACAAATTTAGGTGTCCTGGATGTCAAGTAATGTTTTATTGGTTTTATCTTTAACTGTGTGTTTTATATCTGTAATTGTAATCATGTCATTTGTACATAAATTATCGTGCTGTCAATAAACATTTGATTGGGGCCGGGATATCCTGGTCGGTAAGGTCTTGGACTGGCATCCCTAAGGTTGCGAGTTCGAGTCCCGTTGCCTTCCGAAGACCCCCGTGTACGCTAATGGTGACTGGTGCACGTTAAATCCGTCGTGGTCACAAAGTCCTCCAAGTTCCTATACCAAATCAATACCTCTGGGGGTGACAAGTCGATTCTGGGGATCCTCTAGTTGGCCTCTGTCTCTAAAAATATGATGGATCCACTTATGTGTGTGTGTGTAAGGTGTCTGTCTTACTTGACGAAGGTTTATAAGCGAGTCTCTGACCAAGCGCACAAACCTTAATATATATGTCTACCAACCAACCAACATTTGATTATTCTTACCTTACCCATGCTGACTCGCTTATGACAATGGATACATATTAGTATGTATTATGTTTCATAATTTGTCATTTTTCTCTTCTGGCCTGTTGGTAAGGTTTTGGCCTTTAGGCAAAGCAATTTTAAGAAAGCTACTGGTTTGAATATAGTTTCGGCACAAATTCAAATATTCTTCCTAATTTTATATCAAAAAGTTATATCTATATAAGTTATGAGGGTAAAAATGTTTTTTTATGGTTATGGTAAGTATTTTACAATATGATAGGTCTCAATATTTTTACCCGCCTCATCATGGCGTCTCAATTTCAGAAAAGATTCTGCTTTACGGCAGGTTGTGCATTATATTATTCCCCCAAAAGAAAATATACATTTAGAGCACCAATACATCATATCTTACATTCTAAGAGTATTCTTGCTGATCATTAAAACTTATTTAAAAAACGTTGGCGATTGTTTTTCCGACAAGGGCAAATTAAAAAAATTTAATTGGCACCCCTAGCACCGCAAATTGCCCATTACAATAACAGAAGGCAGTCTCAGTTTTTTTTTTTGGTTCTCTATTATTTGTCTTATCAGCAAAAAAGGACGTAGTTGGGGGAGAGGGGAGTGGCAAAGAAAGAAAAAGGGGGGGGGGGGTGATATTATTACATAAATAAATTAAGTAGCCCCTTCTCTCCCCCCCCCCTTTTCTGTTTTTATCTGTTACGAGTCGAAAGCGAAAAACAGGAGTTCTACTTTCTCTCCGTTTCGTGTAATTAAAAGGCACAAAACATTTATTTTCACTTTTCCCATTTCTCCACATTAGGAAGTGGGAATGGGGTATGTGTGTTATTTTTAGGGGAATTGTGGTTTTGGGCTTGTGTTATTTACTTGAAACCGTTATTCCGAACAAGTTAATTAATTTTTATTCAAGAATGAAAAGTTTGTTTGTATAACTATAAAACAGTGAAAAAGAGTAATTAAAATGCATACATAATTTTTTTTCCTGCATATAATGTAAGGTAGTAAGGAAACAGCATTGGAGTAAATTTGACAATGAATGTCTTTTTATAGGAATTTTTTTATAGCTTTATTTATAAAAAAAAGACTTTTATTTAATTTTCGTTATTTTTAGTATTAATGTAAGTTAATTTTATATTGTTTATTATTTTTAAACTATAATTTAGTTTGTTTCTTACCTATGTAAGGGAGACTGGGGAGCCATGGCCATAAGGGAGACTTGGCCCACCTTTAAATTTTAGTATTTAAAAATATTTTAGCATTTTCTCAATAGATGATACTCAAAGCTACTGCTGTCAGCAGATACCCACCATAGTTTTATTGAGCTACTTTTTTGCATTGAGGAGAAAATAAAAAAAGAAAGTATCTCACCCCAAAAAGTAAACATTTTAGACATAATTTTTAAGATTTTTTCAGAAAAACCAATTCAATTAAGTTTAAGTATATGGTATTTTTAAAATACTGTTATATTAATGTTTAATTTTAGCTATAAAGTTTGTGCAATGAAGTAGGCTTCAAAGCACCATGTGCCATTCTTTACGAAATGTCTAGGTGGGGAGGGTTGGCCACTCTATGTAAGGGAGGGTTGGCCACTGGACCAAGGCTTCCTAAGTAAACTAGTTATGAAAATCTATACATAATGTTTATCAAATACACGGTTAATATAAGATAGGATCATAACTTTATGAAGGTAATAGATTGATTATAAATATTTGTACTTGTTTAGAATAAAACGAAAACCTCAACTAAATTAAACTTATTATTTATGACCAAATACCAAACTTTTTCTGCAAAAACTATATAAGTTATTAATTCAAGTATAATAATACTCCAGATTAATATTAAGATATTATCAGCTTTTTCTTTATAGTGGGAGGGGGACGAACGAGTAGCTTTGAAAGTGCGCTTTGACTTTGACTTTTACAGTTTGTGCCATTAAAATAAAAAAAAATCAAACTGAGGCTTATATCTTGTGCATTTTAATGTGTGTACAAACTGAAAAAAATATATTTAACATAAATATAAAAAATTATTTGTTATGGACAATATTAGAATTTTTAATTCATACAATACTAGAAAAATGTATTACTCTGAATATTACGGTAAACGTGATTTTTAAATGAGTTCCAGAGTGTTGAATTATAATATAATTTTTTTTTTACATTTAATGTTTACAAAATTAATTTGAAATATTTCTTATTTTGCCCTTTAAAATTAGGCATTTTTGCATGGGAAGTCTCCCAAGGCCAGTCCCTTAATAAGAGGAGACTTGGCCAAGTTTCTAAGTTTTAAAAAACAATAAATTTAGAAAAGAAAAAGGAATTAGTTATAGAATCACTACTATATACTTGTTGCCAATAAAATTTCCTATAATATGTGCTATCATATGAAATTTTTAGTGTAAAAATAAAATTTATAAAAATAAAATTCTGAAACTATGGCCAAGGCTCCCCAGTTCCCAACACGTCAAAAGTTGAACAATCAATGTAAAATGAATTTTAGATTTTTTTTGTTATTACTTAGGTCAGTCTAAGTCTACTGACCTCGCTTAAGAAACATTATACTTTCTATTTATTTGATGGCCCTCAAATGGACTCAAACACTATACCATGGAATGTTAAAAATTTCTCTGGTGAAGAGATGTTAAAAGGAAAATAAAGGCTAATTCAATGCAAAATTAACCTATCTATAGTCTTAGTCACGTGTGTAAAAAGTGACAAAAATTACAACTTTTAATATTAAATGAAAAAAAATTAGCGGAATAACTGATCTACACTTATTAACCCTTTCAGTACCAATGACAATTTGGCATCATCATTAAAAAAAAATTCTGATCGTCTATAGCCATTTATGATATCAAAGAGCACATCATTCGATTCTTCAAACTTTTTTCTATTAGAAAATATTTTTTATTAATCCCAATAGATGTCAGCCCTATTATATTTTTAAAATTATGATCAGAAACATGATGATGCCAAATGGCATCACTGGGACTGAAAGGGTTGAAACCAAATAATGTATCATGATTTATTTAATTTGATTTATTTTTCAAATTAAAAAAGCTTATGAGCTTCTCTTAAATTGTAACTTACACTACAGTTACTATTAATTAGTAACTGTAAATTGGAATTAGCCAAAAAACATACAAGTTCCAGAAAAATCAGTAGCTGCAGTTTTCGGAACTTTGGAGGGTTTCCCTTTTCTTTCGACTGAACAGGTGCAAATATCGTTTTTGTAACTTGTTTCGCATCATTATTATATAGAAGCAGTGTGTCTTTTGATTCTCTTAAAAATTACGCCTCGCTCTAAACACAAAAGGGTACATTACCGAAACACTCTTTAAAAAAAACCACAGAAAAAACGGAGTTTCGCTAAAACTTCTCTTAATTAAACAATAAAGAGAGGAAACCCAAGTTAACGAAGAAACTTAATCATATAAGGCATGCTCAATGTTCGTGGCAATTCTTTTTGGTCTTTAATAATTGTTTTTTTGTTGTTGTGTTTTATTTTATTTTTGTCCGTTTTCATTCGAAATTAGAATAGGGCGTTTCGCGAAGTTGGAACAATAAAAAATAGCGTTTTCGCTTTGGAAAATATTTCTAATGATAGAGGAGGGTCTCCAGAAAGACAAAATTTTAAAAAAATGGCGTATCTGTTTTACATCCGGGTGAATTTCTCTCGGAAGTTTCGTTGCCAGATTTGTATTATCATTATTAATAATATAAATTTGCTTGCTTTTTTTTCTCTTTTAAAGCTCTCGGTTTGTTGAGTTAGGCTTTTTCACAAAACTTGTTTACTTCTGCTAATTGAAAGAGGCTTTTACAGCTCTAATTAAAATGGGAAGGATGGTAATTTATTAAAAGTTGCAGTTTTTGCTGCAGGATCATTAACTAAGAAGTAAGTATTATTAGTTGGAATATAGAATGGTGCTGTAAAGTCGACAATGGTCTAAGTTTTGTACAATGGACATGTTTCACGTCCTGAGTGGCATCAGTTCCACATGAATGAAAATAAGGTTCTCTATTGATGTACACTCTTAAAACAAAAGAGTGAAATCCACTCCTATAGGGGAAGTGCATTTTCGGCACGGAAAGGAGTGGAAATTAATTCAGACTGAGTTAAAACCGCTCGTTTGTTTTAAGAGTGTATGACATCAGAGACATACCATCTAGTCATGTAATAAATACATACGCAAATTTTATTCACATGGCCAGGTTATGATTTATAAAAATAGCAATGGATGTATGGCAACTAGTTTTGGCTTTTTTTGTCTTCAATATTATTCTTTTAGGCAAAGTTGGGTCCCTGTTTGCCCTGCCAGTAATCAGGCTCTGATTACGACAACCCCGTGTCTATCAAAAGAAACCTAAAGGTGAAGGCCGAGTCGTTGAGGCTTATATGCTAAATTATTTGTTATAATCTAGATCAGGGGTTCCCAACCGGTACCGGTGGTACGCGTAACACTGATGGTAGGCTAGAAAATTTCAGGTGGTACGCTTGAGCTATGTGAGCAACATGATACTACTATTTGTCATGTTACGGGATGTCATTTGTTACGGGTTATTTGTGTGAGAGTAGATTTTTTGAACTCTTGCACATAAAAAATACAAATCGAAGCATTATAAGCGTTGAAGAGAATTTAAATGTGAAGATAAGTTCTATTACTCCTAATGTTAATATTTTAATCACAGGCAAACAACAAATTGTTCACTAAGGACTTCTCAAAAAGGCAAGTGGTACGCAGTTGCAAAAAGGCAAGTGGTACGCAGTTGCAAAAAAGTTGGGAACCCCTGATCTAGATGACTGGTAGTAAAGCAGCGCCATCTAGCGTCAGATGTTATTTTGAGGTTGCTAATGTGGTTAGATGCCACGAAAACAGTGGTTCAGACAACTGAACGTTATGTTTTGGATTCTATAGCCATTAGATGAAGAGTACAGGGGAAGAACCGATTTATTTATTAGGAGTAGTGCCGTAATTGTATCTGCTTGGCGGACATTGGTGACAGAAAACCGGTTTTCCTTTCGGTTCTTCTTTCGCGGTACAAACGTGTGACTCGGGTCCGCTGATCTCTGGCGTAAATCAGGGTTGCCGCGAGAGAAAAACAAAGTGAGTAACCGATTTCCTCACACCAGTTTAGGCGATGACTCGCTTTCATCGCCAAAGAGGCCTGAGAGGAAAGTTTTCAACGAAATTAAGCGGGTTTTCCCTTGTACTCTTCAGATATTAAGCTTAAAGTGCAAATACTAGCAATTGCAAAGGTTGAGTGTCTAGTTAGACGATGGTCCCTAGTAATCTTCCGATTTCCAACGAAAACTCTCATTTATTAACCTCAGGCCAGATGGCAGGTTGCTTTTGTTAGAGTTACGACAGCCTAAAGTTTTGACGAAGAGTTTAAAAAAGTTCCCTTTACGGCATAAGACAATTAAATTATCATCTAGACAAAAAAAAACGTTTTCTCCGTTATGAGCTTCTGGTACACACCAAGATGGGTTGCTATCATAGGTATCATAGTTAAAGTATTAGATTGGCAGATCACGTGACCTCCAATGCTAACGACGGGACGCGCATGGAGACGAAATAAGAGGGCAAAATGGCCAGTGTTGCTGCCACTTTAAGGAGAAAAAATACTACGAAAATATACCATTTAATTCTAAAATTACAAAAAAATATCGTAAAAATACTAGCTGCATTTTGGAAACTTTTTAGTGACTTGAAATCCTTTTCTACTTTTTTTTTTTTGTAATTTTAGAATTAGATGGTATTTTTTCGTAGTATTTTTCTCCTTAAAAAAATTCACATTGTAATTTTATGCAGTGAAAACAAGTTTACACTTCAGCTAATTTGCTTATCCTTCAGAGAACTATTTAAGTGGGACCAAAACATCTATCCACCCTAACCAAAACAAACATTTTTCATTTCCATTAAGTTCAACGAAACTTTTATCTGACATGCATTTCCTCTAAACTGTCACTTTTATACCAAGAAAACACAAGATAAAAAATAGGGTCTGTGTGGTCCGGAAGACCTGGACTCTTGGACCACCTTTTGGTCCAAGAGCCCGGATGAGAGAATCTGTCTGTTTCCTCTTCCTTTTCAGATAAAATATGACGGATGACAAAGGCGAGAATCGTGTGTTCCTGGTCACCTATTAAGAAAGAAAAGCAGAATAGTTTATTCGTTTTTCTGTAAAAAAAGTTCTGTAAAGTTTCTGTAATTGGAACAGTATGGAAGAAAGTCTTTTTGCTATTTTTATGCATAATTCGAAAAATAGAATGATAACTTTATATCAACTTATTTAAAAATTTCTTAGTTAATTTACAAGTAGTTTGCGGTTTTGTAAGAAGCCTTTCGCCGCGCATGCTCTATCATCATTCTCAAGACTATTCTCTATTTATATTATTTGTTTACCTTTTGCCAACCGCTATTGATGAATCAGTGAGACACATGCCTGAGACGTCGAGAATGCCCGGATTCAAACCCTAGCCACAGTATCTAAATAGGGTTTTTGACTAAAAAATTTTTTATTGTCTTAAAATATTCTTATGCCAAAAATATTGGACCCTTATTTTTTCTTTTTTTTTTCAAATACCCCATAAAAAGGGAGAAAAATGAATTTTAAGATTAGGACGAAAAATTACGCCCGAAAACGCTTTGTGGCTGTCACGTGGTATCTATGACGTCACTAGTAACTATAAACAAACTTTGAAACACCATTTTGGAACCTACTTTAAGCAAATTTGAACTATCCGTTTTTGTAAAACCTCCTTCCACTATCTATATAATTCTTATTTTAATAGTAAATTATATTAAATCCAGTGTAATTGCAAGCAAAAAAAAAAAAAAAAACATCACACCGGTTTGTTTATATATGCTAGTGACGTCAGCCAATTCGACGTGTTTGTGATCACGTGGCGTACCGATGAAAAAAAAGCCATTTTAAAATGATTTTTATTAATTATTCAAAGATTTATTTCGTAAAAAAATATATACGTTTGTTATTTTCAGATTCAAACTATAATTTAAGTAATATTGGAAGGTATTTTATCGATACAGTCAAGTATTCGATTATTTATATTGGTAATAATAATAAATCTGTCCTGCGAGTTTCTCCAGAAAAATTATTTTTACTCCGTAACAGAGAAAAATTAAACAGGAATGTTGTCAACAAAAATTTTCCATTCTGAAACTGAAAAGAAATATTAAACTCAGGAGAAAATACTCAGGCAATAAAACTGCTAGTTATATTTTCATTAAATAGAGGAATCATTAACTGTCGACCTACAAACTCTGTGTCGTCTGTGCAGTCATAAGTACGACGAATAAAGCGGAGTGGATGTTAAATATGAAACCAAGTTCCAACGCTGAGTACAATGTCGCTCCTAAAACTCGCAAGCTGTACTCACTCAGGTGTTGGCTCGTCACTTGACTGTGCTCTAGTGTGATGATAGTTCTAGTAAGTAGCTCTAGTGCGACGATTATTCAACTCAAAATTTTCGAGAGTGCAAAAGGAAGCAAATAAGTTTTCAAACAAAAACAACACAACAAACATAGTGGGGATGTGGGGAGCCTAGTGGTCAGCTTCTCGGTCTCGAGATCGGAAGGTCCCGCGATCGAGTCCCGGTACCACTGAAGACCCACCGAGTATATGCGGAGTACGTGCTCGTTAAATCTGTTGGGTCCGAAAGTCCTGCGGTCATTGCGCAGTTTACCACGGGTACAGGTCCCTGGAGACTATTTCCCTCCCCTTCAGGGACATGTCTAAATTGTAGAGGTGGCGATAGATGGCAGCATCTGTCCTTTCTGTGTGTATGTCGTGTCCGTCCTTCTTGACGAAGGTTTATAAGCAGGTCTCTGTGACCAAGCACACAAGCCTGAAAATAAAGGTCTACCAACCAACCAACATAGTGGCCCCCACGGTGGCCGAGACGTGAAAGCGACAAGCCTCTCATCGAGAAGGTTCTTGGTTCTGTCCTTATCCTAGCCATACTATAGAAGCATTCGTGCTGGTGGAAAAAAATCCTCTAAAAAAAATCACCGGGGTGCCCGAGTACACTGCGATATACGTGCTTGTTAAATCTGCGGAGTCAAAAGCCCAGACGGCGTTAGAGTACGATGTCGCTCGAAGTTCCGTTGGGTGCCCGCTCAGTTGTCGACCTCGTCACTTGACCAGGGTTCTAAATTACGAGGTGTAATTGGCTGTGTTAAAGCTCCTAAAGGAGGGCAGAATTAGGCATCCGGAAAACGATTACATTACAAACATAGCGGTCCTTCTTGACGAAGGTTTATAATAAGCGGGTCTTTGTGACCAAGCACACAAGCCTTAAAATATATGTCTACCAACTAACCAACATTACAAACATAGCACTTTAAAAAAATAACTACTTTTTAATATAAGTCATGAAATTTCACAAAAAGTAGGGGAGAGAGAGGAGTTCCTCTTTGGATACCTCCCTCTTCCCTGGTTTTCCTTTCTGAGGTTCAAACACAATGTTATCGGCGGGCGAAATCGTAACCGCAAATGGGGGAGTGATTTTTAGCGGTGATTAATCGGTTTGTTGTTCAAATGAGCGATTTGTTATTTCAGTCTAAGTAGTTGTTTGGGTTGGGTTATCGAACTTATTTTGTGGCTGCATGGGGATAAGAAGATGCTCTATTGGTATTGAAAAGTGGCATTCAGAATTCCGACAAACCAGATTGACAGAAATAAAACTTTATAACCGTTATTTTACCGCGTATTTGGTTTTGTTGAATCATGTCGTACTGGAGCTACACGAGGGCCATTTGCCCACACAAGTTTTGCGGTGATCATCTCAAATACCCCGATTCTGGGGGCCGGGATAGCCTGGTCGGTAAGGTCTTGGACTGGCATCCCTAAGGTTGCGAGTTCGAGTCCCGCTGCCTTCCGAAGACCCCCGTGTACGCTAATGCTGACTGGTGCACGTTAAATCCGTCGTGGTCACAAAGTCCTCCAAGTTCCCATACCAAATCAATACCTCTGGGGGTGACAAGCCAATTCTGGGGATCCTCTAGTTGGCCTCTGTCTCTAAAAATTAGATGGATTCACTTATGTGTGTGTGTGTCTGTCTTACTTGACGCAGGTTTATAAGCGGGTCTCTGACCAAGCACACAAACCTGAATATATATGTCTACCAACCAAACCCCGATTCTAGCCCTCGTGACCGAGTAAATACTTTATAGCAGACGGTTTGGTATTCAGCTGAAACACTCTACAGCTCGTACTAAAAGAGATACAGACTCGAAATTAATTCGGTACACGAAATACATAGTACCTTTCGGACGCTAGAATAGGGTTTTTGATATAATCGCTCATGTGGTAATGGTAGCTGCCATAAAACTTTTTAGGTTATAAAGTTATCGAAATTACCTCATAGCGTATACAGTAAATAGTCCCGGTAATCCGAATCCCGGTTATCCGGAATTCGGTTTAACCGAAAGGCTCTGGGATTTTTTTGTGTGCTAAAATATGAAGTGTACGCATAAATAAAGAAATACACAAAAAATACGTACTTACAAAGTTGGATTTATTTCTCAAAATATGCAATAATCTTTTTTTTACTGATTAATTTTGGTTCATTTTAAAACAGCCCTTTCCTACCTTCTTTTAAACAAGAGAACGTCTGAAGTACTGGCTTCATTTTGCGCTTCTATGTATCTAAGGGCTTGATCTAAGATTTTTGTAACGAGGCGAACACTCTATGACGTCAAATTTTCTCTTCGCCAGCGTTTTTCTAGGCTTGAAGTGGATGATTCCCGATTATCCGAGAATTCCTAGGGAATCTCGATTAACCGAAAGTGCTCCGCTCCCGTACCTTTCGGATAAGCGGGACTCTAGTGTATATAATTAACCTTTAAATATATTGATTTTCTGAGTGGTAATTGAAAGTCAGTTAGTTTTACACACCCCTAGTTTATTAATGCAATTTCAGCTAACATTTTTGGGGGGGATTTGATTCGATATGGGCACACTGGGGGTTCCTCGTGAGGCTGACCACCTTACTGGGACATGTGCCTAGCACCCCAGAGCCCTTGGTCGCGTAAGCTGGAATGGGCACGGCAGGCCTTGGCCCACTAACGGGCTGTTGCGCCGAGGAGTTTAGTTTAGTTATGATTCGTAATCAAAAACTTTATATCAGGCATATTTTATTTAAATTAAAAAATACAAAACAACCTCACACCTTGGAGGTTGAACACATTCACACTTCCTTCACCATTCACCAATAAAACAAATCCGTCACCAGAGGCAAACATAAGCATTTACAAAGTTGCTCGTCACGTCGTAACGACCCATTGTTGCCGCTCACATTTCCGCTCCTCTCGGTTATCCGTCGTCCGGTTAACCAAACAGACACTTTTTTCATCGGATGAAAGGGGTGAGGCACGTACGGGAGACACACCGGAAACAAGAAGATCGTGACGCCATTAAACACAGGATTGGTTTTTGTCTTGGACATGCCATTAGGGTGTAATTATACTTCTGTGTTAATGCTGGAGGACTCAATGCTGCCATTGAAATTTACATTTGGGTATTTTGATTGTTTAGTTCAAGAGCGAATTGCTTTTTTTCCCTTTTCGAAATGGGATATTTCGATGTTCTGATGGGACTAACAGACTTTTGTAAAAAGTAATTGTTTCGTAAATTTAATACATGGTGTCCGTAAAAGAATGTCCGAGTTTTAATGGTATATTACAGGAGTTTATTTTATACTACATATAACAAATCATACATTACATTGAAGAAAAACTAACCTAGTTTTTTCTAAAAGTGCTCAATGTGTGCTCTTTTAGTGATACGGCACACATCCAAACGAAAATATGCAATTCTTCCCATACTGTCTGCAGCAAGTCCGGAGTAATGGAAGCAACAATTCTACCTTTTATGGTTGGTAAATCGTGGGGGTAGGGGTGGAACGTAGAGCCGATCTTTTACGAAGCCCCAAAGAAAGAACCACATATAGCACAATACTATTACAATTTGAAACTCGGACATTCTTTTACGGACACCCTGTATATTTATTGCAAATATGTACAACTTTTGACCACAAGATTTTTGTTTTAGCAGCTCGATGTCTTTCGTTACTTTCAATTACCTAACATGAAATATAAGGTATGGCGATGGGGTTGAAAATCCGAAATGGTTATATGTGTTTTCTACACGTTTTGGAAGATGCTGATTCCGAAAAAAATGGAAATATAAGGTATTGCGATGGGGTTGAAAATCCGAAATGGTTATATGTGTTTTCTACACGTTTTGGAAGATGCTGATTCCGAAAAAAATGGAAATATAAGGTATTGCGATGGGGTTGAAAATCCGAAATGGTTATATGTGTTTTCTACACGTTTTGGAAGATGCTGATTCCGAAAAAATGGAAATATAAGGTATTGCGATGGGGTTGAAAATCCGAAATGGTTATATGTGTTTTCTACACGTTTTGGAAGATGCTGATTCCGAAAAAAATGGTTTTTGGACATTGGTCCATCTGTCAAATTGTCTGGCTGAAACCCTTCTACAGCTCTAACTAAAAGAGCTACAGATTTCATATTTGGTACACGAGTTCCAAGCATATGTCGTCATAAAAAGCTTTTAGAGAAAATCGCACTTGAGCAAATGGTAGCTGCCATAGAACTCTTAGGCTATGTCCTCACTACGACATCAAACGCCACAAAGGCAACAAAACTTGGCGACTGCCAAGTGCGCCAAGCGATGCAATAGCTTGGGGGCTGACTCTGCCAAGTCGCCAAGTTTTGTTGCATTTGTTGCCTTTGTGGCGTAGTCAGAGCATAGTCTTAGGTTTCTAAGTTATTGAAATTATCTTATAGGGTATATAATTATACCATTAAATATATTGATTATTGAGTGGCAATTTAAAGTTATGTGGTGTTACAAAAGGTGACGGCCCACTTGCGCAAATATAGTAACCCAACCTCAGTGCCGACCCCCTCTTCAGACTGACCCAGCTGGTTTGGCGAAATTCACGTCAAATTCACGGAGAATTCACGTCAAGACAAGTGTCAACTTTTGTGAGAAATGCGTAGTTCGTAGTTGGTCCCTAAATGCTGACAAATTGTTTTTTCCCCTTTTCATTTAAAATGGTTATCAGGGTTTGGGTACGAAATGAATAGGATAAAACATTATTACCTTATGGTATATTTAGCTTAACGGGAGTCGGATGGTTCTATCTCGCCCATGTTAATTTACCTAACTTTACTAACATTTTTCTCAGGAACTATATGAGATATAATTATAAAAAAATTATAGTTTGTTCCTTACATATAGCTCTTTGATTTAAACTGAGGTAATTTCAAAATATTAAAAAAAAATTAAAGTGATTTTTTTTTTAAAATGTGTATTGAAAAACACAAAAAACACATAAACGTCTAATAGGGGACGGTATATAATGTACGTACCTCTTCCGCCAAATACTTCTTCGGGGGGGATAATTATGCCAACCTTGGAAACTCTGAGATAGGGGAAGAGAATCCTTGGGGTTGTAACATTTGCGCAAATGGGGTGGAACCTTACAAAATCGCATATATTATATGCATGCGTTAAAAACATGCAATTCTTACACGGATATTAAAGATAATTGTTAAAAGTTATTTATTTATACAATTTAAAATTAAAAAAAATCACGTTCATAGAAATATTTCTGTATGTTGTGGGGGCAGCAAAAGGGGTAAGTCGGGCCCTAGTCGTAATATCATCTCACTCTTAAAACAAAAGAGTGAAATTCACTCCTATAGGAGAAGTGCATTTTCGGCACCAGAAAGGAGTGGAAATTAACTCAGACTGAGTTAAAACCGCTCGTTTTAAGAGTGTAGGACGCAGATTGTTTTCTTTTATTTCTTTTACCCACTCCGAAAAAGAGTGAAATGCACTCCTATAGGAGAAGTGCATTTTCGGCACGGAAAGGAGTGGAAATTAACTCAGACTGAGTTAAAACCGCTCGGTTGTTTTAAGAGTGTACAACACCAGTTTTTTATAAGTTTATTAATTTATATTAATTTTCTACTCGTATATATAATAATAGTAGATTAGCAATAAAATATACAGACTAGTATATTAATAATATAGTATAGTAATAATATATATAATATAGTAATAAAATAGTATAGTACTAAATAAAATTTAGTAGCACCAGTATAGTAAATTTACTATACTAGTGCTACTAAATTTTATTTAGTATACTAAATTTACTCTCAAACTTTATGTTGACCCATTTTCTGAAGCACCATTTTCAAAACTTGATAATTTCTTCCACAAAATTACTTATAGTAATTTAATAAAATAAAAAAGTAAAAGCTTTCAAGAATTCTATATTCTTATTTCTCTTCTCTTAAAATAAATAAATGTTTGATGCACTTTTACAGGGCCTTAGAAGTAACTTTAATAATATTGAAAATATTAAAAGTTTAAACTATTATTGCAATTTACTACTGATTTGGAGCAATATGTGGAGAAAATATATAATTACTGATGTTTAAGTCCCTACTATTTAAGGAAACAAACTTGTAGTTTCATATTTTACTTCTAATTAAAGACCTGAAAAGAAATTGTCAACTAAAATAAATTTAAAGCAATCTTACAAAATCTAGCTTTCACGTTGCATTTGAAATAAAAACAGTAGGTTTGTAACAGTAACTGTCTCCTAGAACCGCTTCCAAAAACTATACAGATAATTTAAAATTTTACAAAAATTACAACCTAGTAAAAACCGTAGATTTTGTAAAATTGCGTTAAATTTTTTGTATACATGGTTGTAAACCAGCGCCTTCTAGCGGCTACCTATCGTAACTCTGCCCCAACCGCCATTTTGGTCATTAGGAGCGGTGTGAGGGTAACGAGAGGATGTAATTCTTTACCAGCTTTACATAATTAAATGGATCTTTAACAAATTGAGTTGCTTTCTTCTTAACTGCCCCTACTCCCTCCTAAACAGTTGTTTTAATTGACAAATTTTTTCAAGTTTTAAATTAGACGTAAAATAGGAAACAATGTAACTATAAGTTTGTTGTCTTGGGAAAAAGTATTTACTCTGTGTTAATGTTTTACAAATGACCAAAAGCGTTGAAAAAAAATCTCTGCAGTTGATCTAATTCTTCTATTTCTTTTAATATATATATATATATATATATATATATATATATATATATATATATATATATATATATATATAAATATATATATATATATATATTATATATATATATATATATATATATATATATATATATATATATATATATATATATATATATATATATATATATATATATATATATATATATATATATATATATATATATATATATATAATATATATATATATATATATATATATATATATATATATATATATATATATATATATATATATATTATTATATATAATAATTTATATTTATATATTATATATATATAATATAGATATATATATAATTTATACTTTAAGATATTCATTGATATAGTTTTATTGGTATACTTGTAAGTGTACATGAAAGAAATTTGAAAAAACATAAAGAAAAAAAAGAGAACAGACAATAAATACCATCTTCCGTTTAATTTTATTGGTGCAAGATGAAATGATCTTATTTACAACATCATGGATTATTCGGTTAAGAAGGAACTTTTCTCTCTATATATATTTATTTTATATATATTAATACACAGTACGAAAATTACATTCAGCCAAAGCTACAGAGTCCGCTAACATGAGACAAATTACAAGATCAATAGTGACCCTAATCGTTTTCACCCAAAATGAAGAATAGAAACGATAAAGGTCACCAAAAGACTATATAAAAGGTGAACCTCTTTAATAATTTAGCTTTGTTATAGTTCTTCATAGTTTAGTTCCAGCCATTAATTTCAGTTTACATATGAATTGTTTAAAATATTCAAACAAATACGAAATTTAGGATGAAACTAAGCTGCTTTGTTTGATATATGTAATAAAAAGCTAAACTGAGATACAGGAAATACTAGAGTTAAGTAATAAATAATGTAAACGCTTGTTTTTTATGAAGTCTGTGTGCTATTTTTACTCTCTACTCTCTTTCTAGTTCAAATAAAATTTTATTAACTTAAATAATTGTAGTCAAGACACACACAGTTGAAAAATTTTATACAAGATTTCATAGAATCGCGGAACTTTCTGGCCGCCACCACTCTTTGGGGCTTTGATTTACTACTTTTGCGGTATATATATAAGTTATGGTTTTACCACAAAATTGGTAAATTCACGCTTCACGCTCTAAACAGTGGAGGCAAGTAACAAGTTTCCAGGATTCCGGTGTAATCTTGCACCAAACTTTTTAAGAGGGACTGTCAGTCCAATAGATCTAATGCATTAGTTTTGGAATCACAAATTCTGTAGAAGTATTGCTTTGCCATGTTAGCTCATTTTACCCAGGTATGAGAATCAACATAACATCGAAATGAAACAAATTTGAAAGGAAAATGTTATGTAGTTATTTAATTATGCATTTTTGAAGTTTTAAAATGTCAAAAATATGCAGCAGATGGCGACATTTTAAAAAACTTTATCAAGTAATAATTAAATAACTAGATGTTATTTTCTTTTCAATTTGGTTTAAATTGGTGCTATGGTGATTCCCATACCTGGTGAAAATGGGATGACATGACAAAGCAATTCTTTTGAAAATATTGTGATTTCAAAACTAAAGCATTAGCTCTGTGGGACTGATAGTCCCTCTTAACAGTGTACTTCTAGTTTTTTTTTTCAACCTCAGAAAAGGAATTTCGGCTAATTGAAAACAAATGTTCACAATTGCCCGTTATGTTTAAAAAAAAATGGGACAAAAAAATATTAATTACTAGGTCCTGAACCATCTAATTAGTACTATAATATTTTCAATAAACAAGTTTAGCTCTGCATGCAATTATTAAAATAATTAAACATAAATTAGATTAAAATTTTCGAAACATAAGTCATTTTGTGTAAAAGAAATTTTCGTCTAAAGAAAACTATGAAAACAAAATAAATATGAGATAATACTGATATTTTTCTTTCGATGTGATTTCACTCATACTATTTTCGCTGGATTCAAACCATTCTGAGTTTTCCCGATTGCACATATTTTACAGGCTGTGATAAAATAAAAAGCCCCTCACAAAATATTTACAAAGTTCGATGATCATCGATACATTTTCGAGGCTTTTAAAAACAGTTTTTTCTTCATTTAAACACTAGATGTAAATAATTCGATTTATGTTTGTCGGTTTTTCGTTACGAGGAAGAATATTCTTCAAAAGATACTTCTAAAATATACAGTGAATGAAGCAAGCAGAATTTAGGTATTTTTAAAGTTAAAATGTTGGTAATTTCTTCCAGTTTGGTTAATTTGGGGATCTCGATTTTGGACTGTATCTCAAAATATGGTACCAACATCATCATCAGCAATGTTTTTTAATTCCATGGTTTTAATTTACGTTGTCATGCTTGCCAAGTTGTTTTTAAGAGAGCGTAGTTTTGTAGCAAATCGTAATTTTTAAAATAAATTTTGAACATATGTAATTTTAATATTTATTTCAATTGTAAATTCGTTATTATTTTATTGGACACAAATTATTTTTAAAAGTCCTCTACTATAGCTTTCTGGTAATATAACATATAACCACCTATTCCTTTGATAAGCATGATCTTTTAAACCACGTTATATATTCTTTTTAAATTTCAGTTCCTCAAGTATATTGGAGATACATTTATATTTGTATGAAAACCAACTCAAAAATACATTGCAACTTAAAATCAAAATATATAATTAAAGTATTACTCTATTAAAATAAATCTGGCATAATATAATATCTGTACCTCAAAAACAGCCCAACTTCACAACAGAAATCCTACAAACTGTAAAACTGATGGTTACATAAGTTTTCCCAAAGCAGTTTGATTTAAATTAGTAAAAATAATAACAGATTAGAGGAAATTTCATGTCTCAATTATCTTTACTTTAAAAACTAAATTTAGTTTTTATTAAAATTAACATGTTAGTATGCTTCATAGCAGAGTTACAAGACTGAAATTCAAATTTTTAAAAAAATTACGTATCTAAAATTAAAGTTGGTAGGTTTCAGGTAGTGATATTCTTCTGATTTAGAGGCACGTAATTTTCATCAATAAATATTTAGCATTCAATTCTTGAAAATACCGGTGAAAAACTTTACAGCATTTTCTATTACACATGACACCTGGAAAAAAATGAATACAACAGTTTCGATCCTGCAAGGATTAACCACAACATGATCTGAGTATGGAAACGGACAGAGGAAAAACAAAATCTTTGAGAAAACAAAATATATTCAAGTTTTAAAAATAGTCCACGCAAAGGAGTCTGTCAAAGACCATCGGGCTAGAATCTTCGAAAGGAAGAAGTACATCAAATACAACCACGTTTCCAGGAATACCCAATTGCCACCCAAAAAAATCCTTATAGGAAACTTCACGCATAATTTCAGAAGTCCTGAAGTTGGCTTCAAGAAGAGAGTCATTAAAAGTTGCCAACTACACATGGCCTTCTAGTTCATTTAGGTTTGTCCAAGAATCACCGCTGTGCGTGATTGGCGATGTACAGAAATATATTTCACACTGTTATAGTTTTTTGATCACGGTGTCCTTTCACCCATCATCAGGAGAGGGCAGTCTTCGAGTGTCGTTGGTGGGAAAAAGTGTGTGTGTCAAGTCTTGGTCGCCAATACTTATATGTCCACAATATCATTCGCTTTGGTAGATCACACATCTTCGATAGTGAAGGGTTTCATGAAGGGAGCTTTGATTCGACTGAAGTTTTGCAACAAGGCATGTGTTTTTTTGTGGTCCATGAAGGCACGCCTTACAGTCCAGACTCATCAACTGACGAGAAAGCAGCCTTACGTCAAACCAATCACCAACTTATACATCTAGTACTGTCAGTATAGCCAATGTCACCAGTAGTCTAGTTCAGTGAGGAGAGAGTCAGTCCTTGTAGTCAGCGAGTCCACTACACAGGGTGTCAGCCGAGAACTGCGTCCAGAGCTGCGCGGAGATGGGCCCCTTTTCCACATGATGATGGGGCCCCACGTCCCATCCCTGCGGCGGGGCCCTATGTCAAGCCATGGCCCCCACCATGCTGTTGGTGGACGCGAGGGACCCAAGTTGTAGAGGGCCCGAGCTCGTGGGCAGGCCCAGGCCTGAGAGGCCAGGTGCAGTGTTCATGTGCATCGGGGAAGAGAAACCCATGGGCCCCATGTTCCCCTGGTGCATGTAGTGGGTCATCGAGGACATGGGCCCCAGTTGGCCCGGGCCCCCGAAACCGGAAAAGGGGGTCTTGTCCAGGGGTTTGAGGCATTCCGGGATGGCCAGGCAGCCGCCCTTCTTCTTCTTGCTCTTGGAGCTCAGCTTGCGATTGCGGGTCTGGATGCCTTCCTTTTTCATGGTCAGCGGGCGGTTCACCTGAAGAGACACAAGATGGGTTTTAGAGGACAAGTTGCAAGTAATGAGCTTCGACAGGAACTTATCATAATATAAGAATAAAAAAATAATATTATTAAGTGTTGTTGTTATCGTGTCCATGTAGAGCTATTTCTATATAGTGCCAAAAGCGTTGATGATGAGAGTCGCCAGGCCTGGAGACTATAAAGTACGTCTTGTGGTGGCACACTAAGCCCAAAAAGAGAGGCAAAATTATTAAGTGTATGGAAGTGTTATAATTATTAGTTAAATAATAATTACAACACTTCCTAATTAATTAATACCTATAATTAACTTCCAACTTAATTATTTTTATTAATATTATTGTTGTAAAACCAGTGGTGAAGTTTTCTTTTGTATTTTGTCGTACTGTAATATGTTTATATCTATCGTAAGTTCGACCACTTGACATACTTATGTTTGTTTTGTGTTTGTATTACCTTTTTCTTTGTTTTACTGAAGATTTTGGTAGTAATTTCCTACTATTCAGACCATCAATAACCACACAAACTCTCCGATATAATTTCTCCGATAAATATTACAATTAAACAAAGAAATCAATTACTTCAAATACACATCAATTACATATCGACTTCTATCCGTATATTAAGATAACAAACAAAGCCGTATTTAACCATTGCCCCATACCAAATAATGCTTACAAACTACCTGCAAACGGACCTTGCAATTACTTAACAAGAGGGGGGGGGGGACTTCCTGCCACATTGTGCATAAGACCTCTTCTTTAAAATCAATCAGAGAACACAGATTCGAACAAAAAAAAAGAACATTCTGGAATATAAAGTCCGGAAGTGGAATCGCGTGTCTCTCTGCACCGGACCTCCCGAATCCTAATTGATGCTCGGAGGGAGACAACAGCCCAAAGTGCAGCTCTAGCCCATTGTTTCAAGGGGTGGTCATTGTCAAACTGAGATGACCCGCTAATGCGAGTTGGGAAAAGTGTAGTTTTGTTTTCCTTTTACCTGTTGTTTCTTTTGGATTTTAAATGAATTTCATGTGTTGCGCTTGTTTCACTATTTTTATAAATTTTTTTAATTGTGATTTATATTTTATCTCGCCTTGTAAGTAGGGTGAATATAATGTATCGCAATTATGTAATTGTAATATTACAATTATATTCCATATCATAATTTTTATAATTTTTTTTATTAACGACCTTTTTTTATTATTTTGCTGAATGAAACATTAACTTTTTTAAAAAAATATAAAATAATATATTTGTGATCACGAAACTACATTATTTTGCTTTTCTTCTCAGACATTTTTCCAGCATATTTTTTAAACTATCCATAAATTACAAAAAAACTAAAACCTAAAAATTCATTGGTATTGAAGATTTTTCTGTACCTTGTTTTTATTTTTTTTAATTACGAAGAAATGAATTATATAAAACATATTTAGACAAAAATTAAGTCCTTTTATAACTATATTTTAGTATTCATTAGGCATTCAAACTAACTTGATTATATAAGACCCTATTTTTTATCAATAGCACAATCAATATTAGTTTTCCTGATAAAGTGAGTTGAAATGCAAACAACATACATGAAGAAAACAACATTGATTCTTGGCGCAAATAGTTTTATTGTGTAAACATTTGCGCCTAGATTTAACACTTCGTGTATTTTCATGTATGATGCTCAAAGTTGTGGATACAAACTAAATAGGTAGGTTGGTACATGTATTTTCCGGCTTGTGTGCATAATAAGAGACCCGCTCATAAAACTTCGTCCAGTAAGACAAACACAGACAGAAATTTTACTGACACAGAGAGGGAAGTTACACCTAGGGTGAAGCCGGGAATCGAACCCGCACCCGGTACAGTGCGCAGACTGTTAGCGCAATGGGCTGCGATCAAACCCACTAAGCCACCCGAGCCCTTGCAAACAACATACAAATCAACAATAACAACTATCAGCTGCTATCCAGCTCGACCACAAACAGTAATGGTGGGAAAAAGAGTCCATACTTTTCCGAAAGGTAAAAGTATTAATAATAACGTCTTATGTCTCACCAGCCACTTTCCACTTTTTTTGTGTGCCTCAACGGGGCCAATTAACGCCGACAGGAAGCGTTAGTGATGTTCTCGTGTCACGCAAGCCACTTGTTGCCGCTGCCACCTTACACGGTGCATGTTAAATGCTTATTTTGTTTCTTTCGCAGGTGAGGCAATTGTTAAGTGATTTTCGGTCCAGATTGTTCTATATCCCGATGATGTGTATGTATCGGGGTTGTTTGTAGTAAAATAATTAGGTAGTCAATTTTGAAAGGTAGGAAAATAAATATTTTGGTTAAATCAGTAAAAGAGAATTCACAAAACAATAGTATTTTAGCATAAAAAGTAGAAATTAATAGAAATATTCTGTCAGTCACCCCCTTACACAGCACGAACTACAATGGGCAGATAGGCGTTATATCGTCGTGTCTGTTAAATGACAAAAACACGAATGTGCAAAATAACAGGAATGGCAAACTGGATACTGTTTAGCCCACCGTTTTCCAGAACCGCCAATCCCCAGAATTTGAACATTTTGGGTTTTGTCATTTGACCGACGATATGTCAAATAATAAATAATCATTCTGTTAATAATTCGGAATAAGAGTGAAAATATAATTAATAAAAATATAGATCAAAAATTAAAATAAAAACTGCAAAACTTAAATATCTATTCAATTATTAAAGAATAATATTTTATTTATTATATTTTGACTTTAACATGTATTTCCGGTTTGAAACGTTATTATTGTATAGGGTCTAATTAAAATCAGTTTCATAAAAATAAAAATATTAAGTTCGAAAACTCGCATACACAATATGGAATCCTATTAAACTTGTCACCCTTCCTATCAATGTCAAAACGCATCTTACACAGTACAACATAATTCAATTTTCTACATAATCAATAACCACAGAGACAAAATCTTCATCTCCATAATCCAATCTCGCATGAACAGTCATCCAAGCCTATATATTCCCGTCGCCCTTCACGGATGCCTGAGCAGCCGACCGTTTCTTCCCCGGTGCCGGGGACGAAGGGGTGCGGCCCATCGGTATGCGGCACACGTCCGTCGCTTCCGCCGCCAAGGTCTCAGGTGCATCTGCGGTGGAGATCGGTCGACGGGAAAGATTTTATTTTATGCGTGTAGTGGGGATATTGGTGGACCGGTTAATTGTGATATGTTTCCGAAAAGTACGAATATCAGTTAATAATTTTAAGTATTTCGGTATCATGCATACTTTATGTATGCTTATTAGGCATACTGGATAGCGCGTCGGAATATCAACCAGTACGTCCCGGGTTCGAATCCCGGTTGGTAAGCGCATGGATGATTGTTTTGTCAATAAACTGTTATTCGTCTGTGTGTCTGTCTTCATCGTTATTTGTGTAAAAAGAAGTCCAACCTCTTCGGAGGCTCTGGCAACCATCTTCCGAGGGATATCCACGGACATGACAACAACAACCAACCAAAAACAGCTCTAACGACAATATGGCAACACAAACTGAACAAAAATTCTTGTGGGTGACATGACATGTTGCTTTAAAGTCCAAGCCACAAGTGGAGCACACTAACGGCTAATTTCCAATATCGAAAAGGTACAAAACTTTACTAATTTGAAACCTAACAGCGGTTTTCCCTATGTTATGTGGAAATACTTGAAAGAAATACATTTTAAAATAAGTATCAATTTATAAGTTAAATGAAAGATGGCATATTATTTAATTTAGAATTAAAATATTGTAATTATATATATTTACGACGTTATTATTTCGTTTATTACCATGGCATCAAGTTTAGAGTTTCAAAAATCAAAATGATTATGAAGCCAATTTTTCACCGTACTTTAGACATCGAATTCAAAAGATACAACTTAAAAATAATAGGTAGGTTGGTACATGTATTTTCCGGTTTGTGCGCTTGATGAGAGACCCGCTTATAAACCTTCGTCAAGTAAGACAAACACAAGATTGAATTTTTTACTGACACAGAGAGAGAAAGTACACCCAAGGCGAAGGCGGGAAATGAACCCGCACCGGGTACAGTACGCAGACTTAGCGTAATGGGCTGCGATCAAACTTATTAGGCCACCCGGGCCCCTTAAAAAAAGTATTCCCCGTTGCACTTAAATAAAGTCGTTTACGTTTAGACGTTTTGGAAACCCACTCACTGATAAAACCCCATCAAACATCCCTTATTAATAACTTATCACAACACACAAAAAAGGCCGATGTCAAAACTGCAACAATCAAAACGAGGAGGCGACTTTTTTTCAAAGCGATGACACTTGCTCCTCAAACACACACACAAAATAAAAAGAGAGAGAGAGAGAAAATAATAGACGAGAAAGATACAAATACAATAGCAAATAATAATAATAAAAAAGTGCCGCAGTGTGGTCAGGAATATCAATGAGGCGACCCAATTAAAGACGGGGGGACGGACAGACAGACGGGCAAGAAGAATGGCTCTTAGTCGCGCCACGGTGACTCGGCCTTCCTGTTACTATTGCATTGTGTTGCTGCTATACGTGACGGCCTCTATACTACAGTCACTATATCTTTTAACCGGCAGGACGGTTAAACAAAATTTGTTGTGGTGTGGTTGATAAAGAAGTTTGGCGTTTGTTGTACTAGTTGTCATATCGGTATTAATAAAAAAAAAGCAAATTTTTTATCGATATGACAGTAACAATTTCACGTTTTATATTCTCTTTAGATATTCATATTATTTAATAAATTCATTAAATGTAGTTAAAGAAACACGTAAAATTTACCAACATCGGATCACTTCTTAATATTGAGCTGCACTCTTAAAACAAAAGAGTGAAATCCACTCCTATAGGGGAAGTGCATTTTCGGCACCGGAAAGGAGTTTAAATTAACTCAGACTGAGTTAAAACCGCTCGTTTTAAGAGTGTAGTGCGTAGATTGTTTTCTTTTATTTCTTTTACCCACTCCACAAAAAGAGTGAAATACACTCCTATAGGGGAAGTGCATTTTCGGCACGGAAAGGAGTGGAAATTAACTCAGACTGAGTTAAAACCGCTAGTTTGTTTTAAGTGGCGTGGCCCGATAATACCACCCCTTTAGGCCGCAGAAGTTATTTTTCAGGTTCTGTCGTCGCCAAGAAATGTGATAAGCAATTGGTGCAGGACAAAAAAATTAATAAATTCCACAAATAAACAACGCTGTAAGTTTTGACACTGGTGTATCAACAGCCAAAGTGTAGTCATACACTCAGAAAAAAAACTCAACCAGTGGAACACAAGTAATGGGTAAAAATGCAAAGTTCCATATTGCTTAGTTTCAACACAACTGACGATCGACAGGAGACGACGCGATTGACAAAAAACCTTAAACTATATTGTTTTATAAAACCGTAATACACTGTTAAAAATTGTGTGCTTGGTTTCACCATGATATTGGTTCCTAGTAGCTGCAACTGCTGTGTGGTGAAACGTTAAACCATATTTTTGGTATTCGGTTGAACCATTTCTCAGGTTTTGTTTCCAAATCCAGAAAAATGGTTCAACCAAACACCGAAAAGAAGGTGAAACATTTCACCACCCAGCCGTTGCAGCTACTAGGAACCAATATCATGGTGAAACCAAGCACAAAATTTTTAACAGTGTATATATTTTGTAAGCTTTAGTGTATCTATTTATCCGAAACATTGAAGAGAAGATGCTGAACATAAACCTCGAAAAAATACAACCGTGGTGCGACTTTAACACAACTTTTGTGCTAACCATTCATTATCATTTGGTAGCAATACAATTTTCGAGATGTCTAACACAACTTGTAATAATTGGGACCACAATTATTTGTATTAAAATTCAATACAAATCTTTTCTGAGTGTAGTTGTGACGTTATTTCAGCCTAAACAAACCAAACGACAATATCCCTTCTGAATTATTCCACGTTTGATTTATGTGCAAAATATAAATAAACAAAAAAAACCCAAGAGAATCCCACCACCGAATCCCCCGATTTCCCATCATTCAAAAGATAATGATTCCTCCGTACGATAATGAGTCCCGACCGCCATTATCCCAGTATATAATGGCTCCTTTTCGAAATATCTCAAGGTATCCCGATACTAATTGGTCGCGCTCGCAATTAACAGCTCGCAGTTTGTGGGGGCTCGCTACAAAATGACCTCTTGCTTGGCTCGCTTTTGGTGAGTAGAGAGGAAATTAAAGTTGTTTTTAGGAAACAGGTGGAATTTGTTCGAAGTATTTTTTTTCGCGTGTCAGTCACTTATTTGAATTAACCCATTAAAGATATGTTTGTGAATAGCATTAACACCTTCTTTACCGAATAAAAATGTTATTTGATGTTTTTAAGATTCGTTTTTAGTGTATCTTAATTTGTCGGACATAAATTGTTGAGTTTTTATTATATATATTTATTTTTATGCAATATGTTGAAAATCAGTGCTAAAAACAGCAATAGTACATAATCAAACACCCTGAAACGCAACAGCATAAGTTAAATAATTTCTCTTCAATTTTTTAAAAAAACTTTTACCGCAAGATAAATATACAAATTATAATATTTTGAGAAAAAGTATTATTTTTGTAAAAAAATAAGCTCCATACAATGTACTAATTTATTAAATTATACAACGTTTTTCCCCCTTAAAAAAGTTTCGAAAAAAAAAACAGTTGTGCAATAACAGCATGTTAACTTTTTTTTTGCCACACTCTGTTAGAGCAAAAGGAAACTAAATCTCAATGAAACCATTTTGCGTTTGCGTGCGTCTTCTATCGCATGTCAACATTTCATGTTTGCGGCATTTTATTTTTTTGTAAATAGGAGCAGTGACATATATTTTTTTTAATGATATTTGTATTAAACTTATTTTTTGGTGTCTTTATTTTTTAATTATTGAAATTTGTGAAAAAAAAGTTTAGGGTTTCGAAACGAGAAATCGTTTAATAAGAATACGTTTGTGAATCATTTATTTCTGCTTTGTATAATTCCTTAGATTTTTAGTTTATAATTCAGCAACCGTTTGCGTATTAATTCACCCCTACACCAATGAAACAAAACACTAGATTATATTATGACAATTTTCAATTTTGTTTAATCGCAATGAAAATGTTTACCGCAAGGAAAAAACTATCTTAAAAAGTAACACACGCTATTTTCTTTGTCGAAAACTTACCGGTTACTAAATTAAAAATTAATTTTTTTCCTTAACACAACTTAAAAAATCCCAAATTTAAAACATTTTATAAGCAAATGATATTTATGTCATCATGTTTTAAAGAGGCTTAAGCAAAATAATAATAATAATTAAACACCCGTTTTTGTCTGTCGCCAACTTAAAAAAGATCACCCGACCTTTCGGCTACTGTTTTCACTCTTCGAGGTAGTAATTCGCGTCAATTACCCAATCCTTCACATTTCGTCGAAGAGTGGGAATTGCCTGTTATTACCTAAAGGAAGGGGGGCTACAACAACGAACAAAATAATAAAAATAATAATTGGCTAACGAATTTACTTTTCTTTCTTCTTCTTATACCCCACGTGGAGCCGAATTTAATGAAAGAAGAACACTTTGTTTTGTTTCACTTGTTTTTAGGGAAAAGTAACCGGCGAGTTCTGCAAATCCGAAAATATTCATTTGTTCATAGTATACATTTTTAGTGTGGGTTTTGTTGGAGCACAAATAGTTCCATCTGCAAGGAGTTGGCTCTCAACATCAAATCAAATGTGATTCGGATTCCTTGACGACATTGTATCTGGTAAACTAATTATGTTAAGTAAAAAAAGCCAGCAAAATATAGTCTGAATACAGATAGCTTGTGCATGTATTTATTCAATTTTTAAGGGAACTATTCATAGAAAACATGGACCCCTTAAAAAAACACTTATGCCCATCATTTCCTATAGCTAATAGATGAGCTAAAATTGTAAAAATACGGGAATAGCACTAATTTTCGAAAAGTCTAAGGGATAAGGCCGTTTATTTATTCGGTCTCAGACCGTTTTCCATCAAATAAGGATGTGGCTCAGAAAATTTGAAGGGCTCGTAAAATTACAGTTTGTTTTATAATGTACATTCTTGAAGAAAAGTATACATCCACATTCCAAGCAAGCAGTCAAAATAACAATAACAAATATTATGTGTTCTACTAAAAGTGCTTTATATAGTTTGAATTAGCTACTTTAGAAGAGGCTAATTTTCTTTTTTTCGGAAAAAAAATCTGTTAAATTAGCGAAGTTTTCATCGCATCTTTTTCTTTATTAATGAAAAATGCCTATTTAGAATGGCCAATTGTTTGATAAATGGAGAAGCAAGACATGAAAACAATTATCGGTGTGATTATTATTTACATATCGCTGAAAATGAGTACTTTTTGCTGTTTTTAATGACTGTTTGTTTGAAGATTGGATTTTTTTTATATTCTGGCAAACTAAAATGGACGATGCAATGGTAAAAACTTAATAAAAAGTAAACAGGTAATCGGATTAAAAGGTAGTTTTAATTTGCCAGTTATAAGTGGGTTTTTTTAATAAAAAAGTTTCTGGAAATTCAAAAACCTACTATTAAATACTCCAGTAAGTGAGCTTATATTTTAAAATGTTACTTTACTTTTTCAATCCTCCTATAATTTTATTTTTTAATGATTAGAAATACGCATTTCATTTTGATTTTTTTTTTCATTTTTTAATTAAAAGTAGCTGCGGATTTTATAATTTTTTTCGTGTTTTTATTTAAAAAAAAACATGTGTTGGTTCAAAAATGAAACGACATTGGTTTAAAATAATTTAATTACTTTACTATTTGGCTAATTGGTGTAAAAATCTCTATTCCGACAGATTTTAAAAAATAGTCGCTGAAATTAAAAACAACTATTTTTTGTTTTTATCTTACATAAACGCATGCATTAGTATACATCTTTCTCAACCAGTTACACAAAATTAAGCAAAACTCAGCCGCATCCCATGCATATTTCACTCTAATAGCTAGATACCATAATTGATTTATAGATCCTGACACCATACCCAGTTTCCCACGGGGACACACCTTTCATTCCTGCCCGATTACGACGGACAATTTGTCACAGATGCGCGCATAGCATGCAATACACACTTTAGGAGAGGGTCATTAGGTCTTTTTTCACACCAGCTCAAAGACCTCCCCAAGTCGTGATTAAAGGTAACTTTAATCACGAGGGTAACTGTGACCCAAGCTTTGAAATAAATAAGATTTTTTTTTTTGGTTTTTTGTACTGGGAATTTAATACAGCAACCCCTCGATACACTCTTAAAACAAAAGAGTGAAATTCACTCATATAGGAGAAGTGCATTTTCGGCACCGGAAAGGAGTGGAAATTAACTCAGAAAGTTGAACTATCTTTCATTGAGCCAATAGCCCTCGTGTAGTTCTAGTGCGACGATAATTCAAACTAAACTAAAATCTTTAATTGAGTAACTTTGTAGAAACTTTACTTTTTCGCAGGCACGGTGCAACACGTTAAAGATTACTTCCAAAAGGGTTACTTTAGCCCAAGTCTCGAAAAAATAAGATTTTTTGTAGTTTAATACGTAGACTTTGGTATATTGAAATCGGAATGATAGTCAATTTGAAATATAAAAAAATACGGAAAATTACATGAAAAGGTGAAACTTTTCGGAACGGGAGAGAGTTGGACAGATGATCTAAAGGTCCGTGGTTTGAACCCAGGTTCGGCGGTTTATTAATTCTCGTTAGAACATTTGTCAGTATCCCTGTCGGTGACTGGGGAGAGGTACTTCGTTTTTTCTTTAAAATTTGTCTGTTAAAAAACAGATTTTGTGTCAAAATTACAAATTAACAGAATGCCTCTGGGAATTTTAGGGTATTCTTCTGGTACAACGTCCATTTTTTATCTGCAAAAGCTACACACTTTTTTTTTGCAGTGTATAAATCACCCAACTAAATATCCTTTTTACAACTACAAACACCCAGTGTTTTGTCAACTTTCATCCACGTGTCGCGCCTGATGTCATCACCTATTTTTCGCGCCTTTTTTTCTTTCCTAATCAAGAAACACAGGAAGCCAGAATTTCTTCAAACACAGAACGTTATTTATGTGCTTTCTGTGTCTTCTTTGTGCTTGTAATATCGAGCTACTGTGTTTAATGGCCGCCCCGGAGGAAACGGGCGCTATCGGTTTCTCATTAGTCTCTTCTTCCTCTTAAATTCACTTCCGGTTTGATTCCGGGAAATAACTGTAACTGTCACGGACCAACACAATTGTTCGATTTCTACACTACTATCGAAAATAAGGGAAATAAGATATGTTTTTGTTAATGGAGTTGTAATCGTAATTTTTGCTGTTTTTTAAAGGTATATAGAACTGCTAATTTTAAAATTAGTATAACGAATTAGTTTCAAGAAATAACTGCGACTGTCACGGACCAACACAATGTCCGATTTCGATTGTCCATTAATTTATGGTTCGATTTTTGGAGAGAAAATAATTGTTGTCTTTTTATATTTTTTAATGTATAGATCTACTTTGAAGTTGAAATAACGAAAATAATGGGAAATTCTTTTTTACAACTCAATTCGGTAACAATATATTTTAATACTATTTCTGTTCTTTATTAACAAGTTTAAGCAAATTATAGTAGTTTTTTGCATCACAAATAGGTATGTGATATATTATTTAAAACCATTTTCTTTTGATTTGAATTTTCTCTGAAATTCTGAAATTGAGCTAAAGTAATTTCGAGCTATTTAAGATGGATGTAAATTTTTGAAATTAACTTCAAAACTTATTTTGCATAATTAAACTTTTGAAACTATTGTATTTAATTTTAGAGTAAATTGATTACGTTCTTTTTAACTTAAATATTTCGCAGATATTTTAACGTAAGAATTAAATAGATAAATTTTATAAAGTTTTTAAAACCTAAACTTAGTATATATCCATGTTGAACTACAAAAAAAAAACTACTTAAAAAGTTCTACCCCTTTCCGGAGGTTAGTTATTAAAAAAATCCCAACGAGCTGATTTTCCCGGAAAAGGCAAATGCTCAAGACTTAAAAAAAAGGGGGGGGGGGGGAAGGCGATTGTGATGTTTTCGGAGTCAAGCAAGCACAGCATGTGGCGACAAAGAATGGCACCATTGACGAGGGCTGGCGCCAAGGGACGGCGCCAAACAACCGCTTTTCTTTTTTATTTGGCACCCTTTCTTGTGTGCCCCTGGAAGGGTTTCTTTCTGGCTGAGTGGGTCTGCTTGTGGTAAAAGAACATTGCCTGTTTAGTGTTGAATATTTATTAAGTTAAAGTAAAGTTTAAAAATATAGAATGATTTCGCCTTGCACTATATGGGAAATTCTCAATAAGGCAACGGCGGAAATTTAGAAACAAATGCCAAAAAAAATTATAAGATTAATTTTTATTTAACAGTAAAACACGAATTGCTTCAAATTATCACGATAATTTAAGCATACGAAATTTAAATTTTAATGACTCGTCAGATAATGGATAATTAGGAAAAATAAATCCCTTGATGAGGATTGGTCAGAAAATTTGCCACGCTAAAATGAGCTTCCTGCTTTAATTTGTCTAAACAAACTAAACATGAGGCAAATGAAGATTATAGTCCTGATAAATTTATGTAGGACAAATATTAAGCTACACAAAAAATTAATTTAAAAAATGTAAATTCAACTTTTTATTTAGAAATGAAGGTGGCAATGGTGTTCAAAGTCATCGTTGATGGGTTAAGAATTATCTTAAAAAACAAAAATCTCAAAGCATACAGTCACTGGACAAATTATTAGACGCACTGCAAGATTTCATGTAAAATACACATGACCATTTTGATAATATAGTGGTTTTGTACAACAATCAACAATGGTCATTCTACAACTATTCTTTTAAATAAAAATCAATAATAGTGTAGTTTAAATATACCATTATTGCATAAAAGCTCTTAAGAAACATAAAATTACTAAAAAAAATACAGTGCGTCTAATAATTTGTCCAGGGACCATAGGTTAAAAAATAAAAACTTTTATAGATCTATGTGAAAAATCATGCTTCAAAATATCTTTCATTCATAATAATAAACTTCCTGTCTTTTTTCAGCCCAACAACTCAACCCCAAAATGTGCCCGCATATACACTCCCATAATGCACTTGGCTTTATTTGTCCCCTATTTCCGGTTATTTCCTTCAAATATTTCAGAGCCTTTTTTTGTGTCGATTATTATGTATCTCTAATACAGCATAAAGGAATGTCACCGGACGATTTTTTTTATAGCCACCACCCCCATAAAAAATTGGCTCCAAAATCGTCTGCGAAATTTGAGTCGCTATGGGGGAGGGGGTGGGAGTTTTCGATGGACCATTTTTTTTAATATACACAATGGGGATGGAATGACTAACGTATAGCCAGCCAGCTTTTACCGTTTTAGAAATAAGAGAATTGTTAAAGAATTAAAAAAAAAGCTTTTAGTAAAAAGTTTTGTAAGAAAACGGTATGTAGACAGTTTCGTAAAGTGTTGTATCCTTATAGCATGAAACTAAAATGCTTTGCATTGTTTGAGTGCTAATAATAATAATTCAAAACATTATAGATCGTATGTATTGATTTTATCATTTGTTTTCAAATGTGCTGGTTTGCTAAATTATATTTTTAAACGATTTTATCTGGGACCATTATATTTTTTTTCAATTTTACGAGTTATCTGTCCTGCATATTTTGTAAGAATGTATTTTACTTTGAATTTTTTTTACAGTTTTCGAATATTTGAATATTTTTCTTTGTTACAAACAACAGTTACAAACTTACTAGCTATCAAATTCTGATTGATCAATATAAGAAAGTTCTTTTCATCTTTGTTGGTCATTTTGAGAGTAAAACCGAAGCAACCAATGAAATCGCAGTATGGACACAAATACAAACAAGACCGTTACATCATCTGAAATATTCCCATTGCAAACTAAAAACTTTAACGCTCATTTTCATCTTTTTGTCACTTAGCATCATTGATCTAGAAGAAACGTGGAGTGAGGTGTGTGATTCACTGAACCGGGCAGCAAACGAGCCGGTTCAATAGCGAAACGCGGAGGAATACACGGAGCAGAAACGAACCGGGCAGAAAACCTAGAAACTTGCCTATTTCGCTATTGGGTTCGTCTTCGCTGGTTCTTAGTTAGTGATCCACATGGTTATTTCTTAAAAAAGTTGGAATTTAAAGTTAAAGAAAGTTAATTTCTTTCGAACTAAAAATGTTAAAATACATTTAGGAGCCCAACTCAATATGATAGAGGGGTCTCATTCAAGCATTGCATACAAGTGTAGGGAAAATAGTCATTTTCTGCCATGTTCGCTCAAAAGGGTGTGAGTGGGTTTTCGGCTCGCTGTCACCTCGCTCCAGTTTCCCTTCTAGCTCAATGCTTAGCATATTCTTCCCTAACCTCTTCAATTGACAAATCCCAATAAATAAACAAATGTGCCTGTATGGTTGTTTTCCCTGGCGTCTCGCCGAAAGGAGGGACAAAAGTGTTTCCCTCCCCGCGGGATGTCGCGTGCGGGACAAAATTCCGCGAATGCCTTCTGCGCGGGTGTTCTACCTCCCCCAGAAAGGCGCCAATACCCACAGGGTTACCATAAGGTAGTACTCAGTTTCGATAATATTACTGTGATTTGTTTGTAAACAAACGTTTGTTTGAAGTACTAAAGCAACGAAGCTAGAAATAGACAGCAGGTAAAGTTCAAAGTACCTTACTAAAACAATCATTTCGTTTTTGTTTTGTTAATGTATAGATAAGTTATCCCGACCTATAATCAATATGATATACAGTTCGTTGTTTTGTTCCACCTTGTGCTTTGTCTTTTTTGTATGTTATTTGAGTTGCCTGGACTGGCTCGAGCCCTTTGGTGACCAATACAATCCGCTTAAATAAAGTTTCTTTTTTTTTTAAAGGGTCAGATTAGATTTTTAAATATATCAATTATGATATATATAATAATCGCACAAAACTACACTTTAAAAAAGTCAGGAACGTCACTCTGATATATTGGCCAGTTGAGCTGTGAGAATGATACAATAGAATAAGAAGAAAACTTCTTCCTGAGATTTAAAAAAAAAAACCCCTTTTTTAAGTAAAATATAATTCAAATGTACTGGCATATATTCTGTGTAAGCAAAATTCGCCACTACCAAAAAATAAACTTAAAATGGCTAAAAAAATATTTTTTGAAAAGTTTATTAAAAGAAACATGCATATATACCAGACCAATTACATTTCATTTCTGAATAATAAGTTTATTAAGTACAAGTAAAGGATAATTTCTAAGCATAGATAAGGCGGCATTTCCACTTTATAAAATGTTGCAACCACTATCACTATTAAATAAATTCTGAACCTTAAACGTAAAATTTCATCAAATCTCCAGAGATTATCTTCAGCTAACAATTCTGTGTACTTTGTAGTACCACACCAAGTTGGAATGGGCTGTTTATAGGTCGACACATTCCAACACTCTTATCTGCAGTCCCATGCCACAGAATCGCGGTGTTGTCATTTACGAGACCAAGAATAAACGACCGGGGACTTTACAACCAACATTCCATGACCAGGACCACCTTGTATTTTTATGAGGAAATGTTCGCGGGTCTCGGAAAAACGTCTCGCCACATACTCCCGAGAGATTTATTTATTATCTCTGTCGAAGCTTTCCAGCTTTTTGTTCGAAATCGGTTTGGCGTGGAACCCCTAATCTTTTAAAAGTTTGTTTCCTTATGCTTGGGCAGACCCATGGGGGATGGGGGTCACTATAGGACAATGTGTCTTCTCCGGACGGAGAGGAGATTCCACAAATATTGGCGAATCGCTAAAATATGTAAAGTATTTGTCTTTAAAATGAAACATCTATTATAGTACTAGTATATAGGTATGATAGATGCAAATATTTTTATTAGGTACCTAGCTTTTTTCCGATTAGTTTGTAAGTTACTTTTCTCGCATCCACCCAAAACAAAGTTTTTTTGTTTTTTGGAATTAAAACATAATTTTGAACGTGCAAATGTCAATATTCATACTATTAAAAACAGTCTCATACTCAGTGTTGTCAAACTAGGTTGAAGTAAATGGCAAATTTCCTTTCAATTATCAATATACATTTAACTTGTCTGAAGTTTATAGCTTTATCAACTTTTGCTTTGCTATTAAGGCTAATCTAATTCAAATTTTAAAAATTGCTGAACTTGGCATCATTTCCACCATCTTTTTGGCAAACTTTAGCCAAACGTCCTAGTACTATCGCAGTATATATCCACAACATACAAAAGCACCCCACAGTGTAAATGAACCCCTTTTTTGACAAAGTGTCTCCACTGCCACGAGGTCACTAAGGGGTCACCTAAAGGGGGTCTTCAGAAAAGGGTTCGGCGCCAGTTGGCGACCGTCGCAAATCCGATCTGGCGACTGTCGCCACTTCGTTATCTGTGATGAAAACCTCTTCCCATAATTGGCGAGCAACACGGAACTAATTGGCGAGGGAAGGGGAATGCAGAGATTTGACGGGGGAGTTATTTGAGACATTGAGATACATTGTTAAGGTTGGTTTTAGATAACAGTTGGGTTTTGTTCATGCTGTATTTGTTTCAAAGTAATTATTGTGACTGGAAAAACTGACATAATAGATATTTTAAAGAACTTTGTTTATTGCTTAATATAATTTTCTTCCAAACAGTTGTTGGGCTCTATTTGTGATAAATGATTTTCGATCAATTTGAACTAAATTGTTAAGGAAATTTTATGATAATAAAACAGGGCGAATGCTTCATTTAAAAAAACACCTTATTTTATTGTTTAAGTGTTTATTTAATATCGACAAAATGTTTTAAACAATATCAAAAAGTAGCCTGACCAGATTGTTTCGGTAATTAAATGAATACCTAAAAAATCCTAAAAAATTTCTAAATTCTGTTTTATTGCGTTGTTTTTATTTGGATAAACTATAATAATTAAATTTAATTATTTTTTAATTTAATTTCATAAATATATGGTATTTTATGTTATATTTATTTCTGTTAGCGATTTCTAAAGTAATTTTGATTGTAATTTTTAGTTCGCCTAAATGGGTTTCTTGCTATCTTGGCGAATCATAAAAAATTATATTGTTTGTTTTTTTGTAACACATAGATGTTAAATAAACTGATTGATAAATGCATACCTATTTGGGTAATTTTTAAGGCTAGATAGCTTAATAAAAACCTAAAACTGTATGCAGTGCGCGTGGTCATCTCGTTAAAAAAAGAACAGTGGAAAAAGAAAAATTCTTTATTTTCAAATCATCCCCAAACCAAGATTGTTTTATGACGCCAAGTTGTAGGGCAAATTATTTATGTTCTTGCCAAGTGAGAGCAAATGGCAGGGCTGAATGGGGGCAGCGACAGTTACGGTTGCGGGAAGCCGAACGGAGGACCGTAATTAATCAGAACGGATTAATTAAAATTGAGATGTTTATGGTTTAGCGAGATTTAGTTTTGCAAGAAATTGGCTGCTTTGACGTGGATGCAGTTACAAATTATTTAGGAGTTGTCATCGTCATTATTCGCCAAGTAAACGTTGCAAGGTCCTTTTGGCAACATATTGCAGTTTAGGTTAAAGTAGTGATCTGCTATTAGAAAATGTAGGTTGATATTTGCAGACTTCGTAAAGAAAATTCTTTTTTTATCCGAATTTGAGAAAACAGAATTATCAATCATTGTTTAATTGTAGTTGTTTCTAATATTTTCCTAGCTTAAATATTCCATACTGATCTCAATCATTAATTATATATTACCCACTGATCGCAAAAGCTGGCTAAAACTTTCGTTACTTATCGAGATACTACCATACATTAAATGGATCGATCCCTCATTTATGTTTCTAATGATTCTGATACATTACTTACAGATCCCTCACTTATTCCTTCACTAACGATACGTATCCCTGTCTCGTATATTCCCTATAAATCTTGAACCTTCGCTCATACATTCCCTACACCATATGCAGTACTTTATTTACACATTCTATATTGATTCGATTCTTCACTCAGTTCCCTACAAATCCTGATTCTTTCCTTTTTCACACATCATCTATACTGATTCCGATCCTTCACGTATGCATTATCAACTGATCCTTATACATCACTTATACATCTTCATACTGATCCTGATTATACAGATATACATTTACTGCTGATCCCGATCCCTCACGTATGCATTATCAACTGATCCTTATACATCACTTATACATCTTCATACTGATCCTGATTCTTCAGATATACATTTACTACTGATCCCGATCCCTCACGTATGCATTATCAACTGATCCTTATACATCACTTATACATTTTCATACTGATCCTGATTCTTCAGATATACATTTACTACTGATTCCGATCCCCCACGTATACATTTTCAACTGATCCCTACATATTACTGTATATTTTGACACTGATCACGATCCTTCAAGTATGAATTCCCAACGGACTCCCTATCATATAACTTATACATATTTATACTGATTTCGATTCTTCACGCATGTATTACCACTCCCGATACTTCACGTATATGCATTCCCAACTGACCCTTACATATCACTTATACGTTACATACTGATCCCTATCCTTCATATATATATATTCTCTACTGATCCCGATCCTTCATATATATATTCTCTACTGATCCCGATCCTTCACGTATGCATTCCTAACTTTCGTATTGATCCTGATACACTTTTACATTCACCATATTGATTATGATCCCTCATTTAACAATTCCATATACTGATCCCAATCCCTCACACACACGCTCTCGACTACTTCCACTCACTGGAACATTCCCTACTGATATCGAACTCTCATTTATACATTCCGCACTGATCCATCAATCCGATCCCATTAGGCGCTTACACATTCCCTTTCGCCCACCGCACATTAAGAACAGAAACAATCACAGACCAGTTATGTAGAACATCCAGGGAACAAAAAAAGAATATGTGGGGATGACAGCGGATCTCAAAGCTACCCTCCCCATCAAAAAAATATGTGGGGGGGGGGGGGGGGGGGCTTAAAGATTTTCTTTTATAACCCTGAGGCCGCCATCCCTCTGATTTATGGTGACTGAGCAAATAATTATAGACAACCTTAAGAAGAATGTATACGATTATCAAGGGATAGTTTCATAGACACATATTACCTGGCTGAGATTACCCTTACTAGGCTTGTTTTTTATGGGTTGTGACCTCCCCCTCTTATAGGTGTTCTAGGAATAGGTATTTTTTTATTTACTATTATTTGGTATAGTTTGGGGGAGGGTTGCGTAAGTTTAGGGAGGCGGTGTTTTTTGAGGGTTTGATTGATCTGTTAATAATATCTTGTATCAAGTTTTTTGTTTGTTTATGGGAATTTATTTTTTAAAAAATAACTAGGGGCTAAAAGAACTAAGTTTTCGTTTTTGGCTGACTTATTTTAATTTTTAATTAAAAAACTAATTGGAAATTTAAAAAAAAAGGCATCGAGGTATAAGGGAGACACACATTCCAGAAAAATTTTGGACCTGTAACATCAATATTTCATCCTGTTATGGCTGCTAACACTTTAAAAGAGCTTACTTCTTTTTAATATAGAGAAAATAAATGGATTTGAAAAACGAATAGTGTGTGAAACATGGATTTGCAACAACGAAGATATTTGTTATAGGTGGAATTTTAACAATAAATAATTAGGTGGAATAAGAAATTTCAATAGGGAATAACGTGTGTAATGTGGGCTGTCAATGATGAATAATATGCAAAATGTGGAATAGTAGTAATAAAAAAATATAAAAGTATAAGGGAATGTATGACTATAGTAATGTATAGCTTATTACGTTTGAAATTTCAATGACGATTAATTTATAAACTTCAATAATATAAAATGAGGAATATTTGGGACGAAAAATTTAAATATATAGTAATGTTTCAGATGAGAAACTCTTTAACAATTAATAATTTATGGAATCTGAAATTGCAACAAATAATAATGTATAAAAACTGGAATTTTAATTACAAACAATCGCGAAATGTGAAAATTTCAACAAGACGAAATTACAATAACGAATAATTTGGGGAACTCGCATAACGTTGAATTTTCAAAAATGAATAATATTTTTTGAAATTTTAATAATGAATAATATCTTTGTGAAATTTTAATGATGACTAATATTTTGTGGAATTTGGAACTCGTATAATGATTGATTTTAACAATGAGAAATGTAAGATTTATGCTATTGTAACTAATTTTTAAAATTTCATTAAAGAATAATATTTTCTGGAATTCCGACGAGATAGTAGTACTCACGTTGTGCAGCTTGTAGTAGAGTCCGCAGGCGTTGCACACGGGCTCCCCGTTCTGGTTCCTCCTCCACAGAGTTGTCGTCGTCGTCTTGCAGTTGGCGCAGCTGGTGCCAGCTCGTCGGGCCGCGGACTGTGAATGAGAAGATGGTGCACGTTAAATCTGCTCTTTTTAAGAGATATCTTCATAATAGCATTTAAAACTATAACATTTTTAAATCTAACAGTTGTAACAACTTACTTTAGGTTTGAATATTGGTCTATATATACTGGAATACTAACTAACAATTGACCCCTCCACGCCGTGAATACTATTAACACTTCATTTCCGAATACAAACATTAACTTTTTAACACTTCATTTCCGATAACAAACATAAAGTTTTTTTAAAATTCGTTTTCCTTGCAACTTAATTTGTCCTACATAAGCTGTTCAGGACTATAGCCTTTATTTTTCTTATATTTTGTTTATTTCGATAAACTTAAGTAGAAAGCTCATTTTCGCTTTTCGATTTTATTTGTTAATCGTAGTTAAGGGGTTAAGGAATGTGAATAGAAGATGAATATATGTATGTTTAGTAATCTACTCTTTCAAGAATTATGACATAGCAATAGAAATAAATTATAATAGTGTGGAGAATTTTAGAAATGCCAATTCGTTTTAAAAAAAATCAAAAAGTCAATAAATTTTTTTATTGAAAGGATTTATTTGCGATGGATGCATTATTACATGGAATCAGTAAAATGTTTTTACATATATATTATAAGGTAAAATGTTTGGATGACAAAGAAATCTGACCATCCCTCATAATAAAATCATACTTTTGCTGTAAACTTTTCAAATTTCAATAGAAAGAAAAGGCTTTAAAACCCCCAAATTGCGTTACTTAAGAGTTTTTAATTTAATTACTTCGCTAATATGATAATTCTATTAAATTCTTTAGGTATTTAAACTATTTTATTATGAGCCAAAGACAGATAATTCTTTTGTACCATTCTATATTCCATCAAGTTGTTAAAATCTTTTGCGTATATTTCTGTTCAGTTATCGACAAACACATCGATATTAGTAACTTAGCCATGTACAGATGTCAACCCCCTATCCCCTCCTAATGTGAGCAATAAGCACGCAATCGGCGCCACCGTACGAATTCGCAATGAAACTATCACCGGGGTCGTAAAACAGAAAGTAAAGATTCATAAATAAGCTCTGTAGCACAGGCCACGCATCTATCTTGACGACGTGACATCTCCTAACTGCAACTGGGCAAAGAGAAGAAGTTAACGAAGAGAACAAAGTGTTGTTTTTTTATTATTCGAATTCAGTGTAGTCACCTGTTCTTCATTCTTAAAACGAAACATATGTTAATGATATTATTTTTGTTCAACGAAAAAATATGTTTGAAATATTAAACGTAACGTTTTTATTCGGTAAGTGTAGATGGTATTTTAACTATAGAAGCAAAGAAAGCCCATTATAGAAGTTATTATTTTGAGGGTGTCGCGTGATATACGAACTTTGTTTAAAGTTTAAAAAACCCAGCCTTTAAAAAAAAAAAACATTACAATTTTCTTTTCATTTGTATCTAGACAAGTAATGCGATGTTTAAATTAAGATTTTTCAAATTTACTGCTTTGGTACATAAAGAGAAATTCCGAAAAATATGTTTAACGTTTAACCTAAAATTCTTTAGTTATATTTTGAGAAAAGTATGTGCACTGAAATTAAGAATTTCCGAATGTGCAGTTTATGATGCAGAATTAAGTTTGTATATTGCTGCAAAAATAGATAAACTGTAGTTAAATTCATCAATGGATTAAAATATAATATTAGCATGGGTATATGCAGTGAGATTGTATGAAGTTTAAGTAAAAAAATAGATTTTCTTACCTTTTGCTACTACAATACAGAATACCTTGTAAATTGTATAGAAACTTAAATAAACCTATGTAATTTTTACCCACACATTGAGATTTGAGTGCATAGACCAAGCAAGTGTGATATCAAAATAACTTTTTCAGTACAATGGTCATTTCGCATTCATTCCTCGCTCCCAAAGCCTGAACTTGGCCATAAGAAAAGACAAGGTTTTTGTTTGGTTCATTTTTGCCGGAGAGACATTAAAAAACGAAAATTGTGCGATTCAGCTGCATTTGATGTTAATTATTAGATTCTCATTTTGAGGGGGGAGCTGCAATCCATTTTTCTTGATGATTTACGACCCAGGAAAGGGATCTATTAGAAGCTGCTGGTGGAATTACAATTGAGTGTTGAGGAGAAACATTTAATGTGGATTTAGTAGTACTCTTTCGTTGAGTATCCATTTAATTTTAAACTTGTAATGCGTAACTAAAATTTAAAGTAGTTATCTTGTAAACATATATTTGATGCAGGTTTCCATAGTAAAGTTTTTTTTTTAGCGATGGATCTTTTGATTGTCTGCACAATCAACTCGCGTATTAGATTTACATTTTGAGATACTACTGATAATTTGTTTAGTTTGTTTTAAAGCATCACTGAATTAAATATTTTGACAAATCGCGGATCCAAATTTAAACTTTGAATACTTTATCACTAATAGTTGTAATTAGTTTATAAAATGGGCGCTATCACCACAGTAACGCTTAACCCTTTCAGTCCCAGTGATGCCATTTGGCATCATCAAGTTTCTGATCATAATTTTAAAAAAAATAGGGCTGACATCTATTGGGATTAATAAAAAAATATTTTCTAATAGAAATTTTTTTGAAGAATCGAATGATGTGCTTTTTGATATCAATAAATGGCTATAGACAATCAGAAAAAAAATTCTAAAATGATGATGCCAATGTGTCATTGGGACTGAAAGGGTTAAAATAAACAGCAAACTAAAGTTACCAAATCACTTAATTAAAAAAAAAAGAGTATTAGTATAAATAAATCCCCGTAATTACAAACTACTATTAATAACAAAAAAAACTTTACATAATGGCTTCAGTAACTATTAACTACGCCACTTGGGACGTACCCATACTTTGTCAATAAATGGCGACCTTGCCGGTAACTCCACTGACATTACCGCCACTGTAACCGCAACCCCCTCCAGGGCTTAGAACGTGAAGGGAATAATGGATTATGGAATCATTAATTTCATAGATTCAGAGCTAAAGGGGCCCAAGTCCGTTTTAACTAATAGTAACAGGAAAGTATCATTAAAACGAAAAAGTCCATTGTTTGTTTATGTAATTATGGCAGTTTAATTTGAAAGTGAATGTAGTGTTTTTTGTTAAATGATGCAAAGTATCAGAAATTGCAACAATTGTATTTTTCAGTTTTATATTTGAGAGCGACAGGTTTTTTTTGTATAAGAGTTTTATGGAGCAGGATTTTGATAAATATTTTTAGATCCAATAGAGTTTACAGTTGTGGTAAAAAAGTGTTCATTCATAGCGCAATTTAGTATAAGTGAGAAATAATTAAATTTGATTTGTTAATGGTTATGTCGTACCACTGTAAAATGTGTTCCACAATCTTAACCCATTAATAGCTACTACTTAAATATCATTAACTCCTTTTTTTAAGAAAAAAACCGTCATATTAAAACTTTTGAAATTCGTTTATCTTGTAACTTAATTTGTCTTACATAAATTGTTAAAGACTTTGCCTTCATTTTTCTTTATTCATATATTATTTTTAATATTTTCTTTATTTAGATAAACTTATCAGAAGGCTCATTTTCTGTGGCAAATTTGTTTACCAATAGTCGTCAATAGCTTAATTCAAAAATTGTGATTATAACTTATTACTCAATTTAGAGATTTAGTAAGAAACAATATTTTTCGTGGAAATAAAATAAACAGTTTTTGTACACAATTTATTCCACATTTTTGTTTAAAAATTACTGTTAATCAAGGTAATGTTAAAAGAAAAAGCTGATCTATTTTTGAATAAATAAGTTAAAATTATTTAAAATTACAAGCCAATATGCAAATGGTTAAAATGTGTATAACAAACTGCCTCTAACTTTTACGAGACAAAAATTATTTCGAACAACAATAAACAATGTTCAAAACGAAGAATTCCATTTGTAACACGACACAATTTTCAAAGTCTTTCTCAAACTGTCTTACATGAATTTTTTTTCCCGAAAGGCGCAATCGACAAACAAACTACTTCACGATATAGACCGCTGCCATTTTTAAAAAAAGAAACTTTACCAGTGAAAAAAAACATATTGATGTCATATCAATTTCTTGAGTTACATTCTTCTGTAACCGACACCGAAACGAATAAATTTCATTGGCCATTCAATCGAAGTAACTACTCACAATTGGTATTGATCTCATAAAAAAAGTCTCAATTTTACAAGGAAAGGGGAAGCTTGCTCTTTTCTACGGACAAAAGAGTAGTTTCCTTTATTTTGTAAAATGTGTTTCATTTTTGTAAGAACTTACTCTCTTTTTAAGAGGACATTTATGGAAGTATATTTTTGTGATAGTTTATTTTGATGCTCTTTTCTTTGGTCTTGGCGAGTAAAAGGGCGATCGCCAAATTTAAATTGGTTTTTGAAACGTTTTTTTTAAATAATTAATTGCTCAGATTTCTAATTGAAATTTATTAGAAAATTTACTGAAAGTAGTTATTTTCAAATTAAGATCTCATTCTTTTTACCGTAAAATTAAGATAAAACCCTAAATGCTAATAAAATATGATTAAAAATTATATTATTAAGTCACAAACGGATGTAACTTTTACATATATTATTATTAGAAAAACCGAAGTTGAAGTTACGAAATAAATTTTCATTTTTAATTTCCATAATAGTAGAATTCTATGAAACACATTAACGTTCAAAGAAAAAATTATTTAAAAGAAAAATAATGATCCTGTATACTTAGTATTTCATAGAATAAAACGTCAAAGATGTTCCTTATAAAAACTATAATTATTCAAACACTTTAAATTGGAACTTTTTTTTTAAATGTTTCAACTTAATATTTTTCAATTTGTTTTCAATTTAATGTATTTCCGTTTTTTTTTTTCATTTCCATTTTTTTTCAATTTAATGTACTTCCGTTAGCCATTTAATTGTAATTCTATATTCCAACATTGTTAGAAAAGAGGTGCTATATTATCGAAACTATTTTCACTTAACATACAATTCGCCAAAAACGGCAATCCGAAAGAAATATGGTAACTCTCCAATGCTCTTAGAAAAAAAAAAGACTAGGCCCCGCGACGCCGCCAAGTTTCTTACTTGGGCCCCTTGTCAAGAATCAGCCGACCGTAAAACGACAGGCCAAACGAAACTTGTCTTCTCCCCTTACAAACACCCCCTCACGTAACATCACCGAAAAGGGGGGGGGAGGGGTGCAGGTTACCCCCCTCACAAAAAGAATTACGTTTGTTTAATCGGTGTTTGTGAGAAATTTTCGAGTGATCAGTTTAATTAACCAGTAAAATGCTAACCAGCTTAGTATACATTTGTCAAGAGATTGTAAGTTATTCCAGTAGCACAGATAATTTGTATATTTATTTTGTATATTTTATATAATTTCCTTTTTAAAATGTCAAGTATTGAGGTTATTTAAAACTCTTTTCAACAAGAAATAAAACTTTATTTAATTTTTACCTCAATTACAACTTTTTGATTTGACAACGCCTTTTTTTTCTACTATGAACTATGTGCACACACTGTTATTTATGCTAGTAAAAAGGGGCATTTAAGTACTGTTATTTTGTAATTATATATTATACTTTATAATACAATGTTTACATTCTAACAAAAAACCCTAGTAAAATACATTTCTTTATGTATAAAGTAGAATCAAACGAACTTTAATTGAATATAAACAAAATCATATTACGTTAAGTTTAGCCATAATTAATGCTAAAAAAAGAAAAAAAAATAAGAAAGAAAGAAAACATAATTTCCAAACACAGAATTAGCCCCATAACCAGAGACCTCCCAACACTTATCAGCTAAACACACCGAAAGCTGTTATCAAACGCTGATTTAACAACACTAAGACAAAGCTAATTTCTTTATGGGCGTGGCTTGAATGAGTGATTTTCTTTGCACGTCATTCCTCTTGGGGAGAACCTATTTCGAAAAAGGTGTCTCGTCCTCCCCGATCGCCAAAGCAAACATACCGATTCACAACATAGTTTAGAAGTACCACCCAAGAAACAAATTAAGGCCCTTATTTGAAGATGACTAAGGTATTATGGGCGTTAATTTAAAACCCCATACATGTTACACTGTTACAAATTTTGTGCTTGGTTTCACCATGATATTGGTTCCTAGTAGCTGCAACGGCTGTGTGGTGAAATGTTTCACCTTTTTTTCGGTGTTTGGTTGAACCATTTTTCTGGATTTGGAAACAAAAACCTGAGAAATGGTTCAACCGAATACCAAAAATATGGTTTAACGTTTCACCACACAGCCGTTGCAGCTACTAGGAACCATATTTTTGGTGAAACAAAGTGCCTAATTTTTAACAGTGTATTAGTTGGTTATAGATGCAATTTTTATGAAGGAAAAGGTAAAACAAAATCCTTTCGTATATAAAAAGGAAAATAATATAAAGGAAACCTTTTCATATAGGAATAGACAACGTTCTTTCCTGTCATCCAGCCTAAATGGTAGTCGCTACCTTCATTTGTAAGTTAGTGATCCCTGTTTTGAATTCCGGATAAGTCATCAATGTATCTCAAGAGGAGTTCTAATACATGACAAACTCTATTATCCAGCAGCAACTAATCCCGTGTGCTTTTCTATACACCGACGGCTTAGGTTGATATTTGTTTCAAGAAGGGCATGGAGATAGAAGAGGTACGTTGTACTGCGACGCGTTTCAAGGCAGATTCATCACTCTTCAATCCGACACTTTCGGGAATTCGAGGGTTTTTTTTGTCACCCTATAAACGTGATAACCAAAGAATAAACTGTATTACTTTCGTTCGGAATAAATCCCTGTCATGAAAAAGAAAGCAGCGCCAAGATTCATAGTTTGTCATTAAAAGTATTCGCTTTTGTGCGTGCTACATAAATATATGTGCCTTGCCTGTTTCATATGTATCCAGGCATTATAAGATCCAACCGGCACCAACCAACAATCGTCCCTTCTACGCAAATGCCAAACCAACCAACTGTTTGTAAAGGAAATTAGCTTGCATAAGCACAGCTAGACTCTCCATATGCTTTAGCAGCTAATCACGCCGAAAGCTGTTAGCGAAAGCTGATTTACCGACGTGAAGACAAAAGCGTGGCAAAGGCAAAAGCCAATTTCATTGTGGGCGTGGAAGAGATTCTTCTTCTACCCGTCACTCTTCGTATGGTGTGAACCGCTTCTCGGGAAAGGTGGCTCTACCACCCGGGAAGCCCTGTCCACACATGCACCAAAGCAAACATAAAGAATGAGAAAATAAAAAATAGAGTTGAAGCCCTGTCTCGAAGCCGGGAAAGCAATAAGACTATCCACGCGAAAAATAATTAAGGTCAACAAAGCTTGAAAACGGTAGTGACCTTTTTTTGAGCAAGGCACAAAAGGTGGAGTGGCGATCATGGAACTCTGCTAATTGCTGCTGAGAACTGGTGGAAGACGGGCCTTCCTCGTGTCTAATTGATGGCATTTCGCGATCCGCCTACTTTTTTTGTTATTATCCTTCTCTTGAAGGGGTGCGGGAACGAATTCCGGGTTCTATTTTTCTTAAAACAGAATCACTTATACTGTTCTAATGGGATATGCGGTCGAATTAGCATTCGCCATTTGGTCGACTGGGATTTCTGAATATCTTTCTTCGAAGTGGAATCAATTAGTTTTCCTATTTTTTTTCCTAGTGCAGATGGGTGATGTGGATTGATTCAGATTTGGCTTGGTCCATCTGTGACTCATAATGATCTTTAGGTTTCTCTATTCGAATTATGCATTGAAATCAGATTGCAATAGGTAAGGTCTTAGGGTTCCATTTTGATACATAGAAAATTAAGTTTTACTTGAAAACCAGTTTCCATACAAACAATGTGTTTCTCAGAATATTTTGTGCCCCAACATAGTGTCCAAGCGAACTTTTAAAAAGCCATCCAAATCGGGCTAAAACATATAAACATTAAACAGAAACTAACATCTGAATGGAGATTGAGTCTACGAAAAAAGAGATTTGGGGAATCCTGTGTTTAGTGAAGAGCACCGAAATTATACTGTTCTATAAATCCTGAACATTCTCACAAAAAAAGTGTGAAGAACCGAAGCCTGAATTTCACCTAAAGTCAACAACATCAAAAATTTTTTTAAACAAAAACTTTTTAATCAATCTCCGCCATCGGACCGCCCTATCGATGGTCACTGAACCGAACGCATTTGCAACAAAAATAAACTCGCGCTGATAACAAACCAGCACCATCAAGAAAAGCGTCTGGGTGTGAACCTCACACAAAAAAAGGCCGTTGATTGTTATTAAATATACACATCCAACACATCCTATTCAAGAGAGAGGGAGAAAAAAAACATATCTAAATATATATTTAAACAACAAAATCATAACAAAGCATCCAATCCGGAGGAATGGAAAGGAACTGTAATGTATATCTCTGTGTGCATTTGGAGGTTTTGATATCAATCAGCAAGCGTGGTCTCTCTTAATAATCCTAACCGATGCCACAATCTCTCTACTAAAAAGAGGTTTCGAGGGGGACTGACAGATAAAGGGGGGGGGGGGATAGTGTGAGAACAGGTACTAACGAGGTGATAATGGGGCCTGTTCTTCGCAAATAGTGCTTCGATGCACCTTTGTCTATCCTTAGATAAGGTGGGCCTAACCGACCCGTCTGAGTCTTCAGAATGATCTATAGCTCGGTGAATGCATACACAGGGGCGTGAGTCCCCCCCCCCTAGAAAATTCCGGACCTTCACGCCGTAAGTGCAATTACCAACCCGCGAGATGATCATCCGCGGCCAATTCCTCCACACGTTAAGAGCTAACAGGTCAAAAGATAGAAAAAAAATGTTCTGCCTCCCTCCCTCATTCTATATATTATTTATGGCGTCCCCCACTATACACCTTCATTTAGGGGTAAACTGCAATAAGTCTTTTCGGGAGTTAGTATATTAGAGGAAGGACTCGGGTCTAACAGACTTGGTGCAGATTGGCTCTGAGGCCTGGCCGTATCATCTCTGGCACCCCCCTTAGTTTTTATATATATATACCTATCTTGTTTGAGATTGGGAAGTAGGCATACCATGGCAGGATCTTTTCATTTACCCCCTCCCCCCCCCCAACATTTTACCTGTAAAATTTTTTATTAGTTTTTTCCCTTCTCGTTTATGTATTCTTCTTGGTTTGAACCTCACCCCGTTTCTAGACAGGCATCCATCTTTTTCGCAATGCGATCGTGATGGGGGGAACGAAATTGAAGTTTTTTTTTTATCTTTATTCTTTTATCTTCTCTTTCGGCGTGTTTGTTTTTCATCTAATATATGTGTGCCCGCGTAAAGATGATTGTTAGCTTCTTTTTTTGTATGTGTCTGTCTTATATGGTTTGCTTGTTTAATACCTGAAGAGAAGGAGGCTGGATAATATCAAATTGCAAGATGGTGTCTGTATATGGTGTGTGTTGAGATATCTAATTGCCGAATCAAATGGCGCTTTAGGTCTTGGAATGGAGGGATATATTGTTGCTGAAATTAAGTGGACAACTTCGCCTTGCGTTTAGCCGTGCTTAAAGTTAGATAATGCGTTATGTTACGGTTAAGTACGCAATTGGAGAATGGAAAAATTTATTTTATTTAAAGATATTCTTTTGAATATCTTAGAATTACCTTTTTGAGTTATCTGTTAAAAAGATATCTTAGAATAAAGATTCTTTAAATTGGAATAACAAATTTTTGAAAAAGAAATGCATAACTGGCGTTCTAAATTTCAAAAGGAGCTAGTTCTGTTCTTTTTTAAACAAATATTGACTTAATAATTATATTTCCACAATTTTACTATGTACTTCAACAAATTTATTTAAAATTTGAAGGTTACAAAAATTTAAGAAAATATTTTCCGGAAAATATTTCCATAAAGTCCGGAAACCAGCAACCAAAACTTGCAACTCTATTTTCTGAATTTAACAAATCAATTTCCAGTACCAATTTACATGAGTAATCAACCAGAAAAATAGCAAAGACGTCCAGAAAGCCGTAAATCGCCAAATTTGGCGTCCAAATATTAACACCCTGTCGCCCGGGGACGCCTAGAAAAAACCTGCCATGGATGGGCGTAAAATATCAAGCTCATCAACTTTTGGAATTGAACAACTTTTTTGTTTGGTTTGTGTGTATTTTTAATTATTGGTGTTAGTGTTAGATGATAACTTTTGAACAGATAACTTTCACACACACTCCTACTTGTTTATGCCCATGTCAATATATAGTGAAAGGGGCATGGTTACCGAGTTTTTTTCTTAGATAAAAAGCTAACAATTATTCCGATTAGTATTTATTTGATAATGCCATATAGGTATTATTTTTTTGCTCTTCTAATAAGGAAGCATTGGTTTTTAAATTTCATTTTAATGAAAAAAATTATGGATTTTAAATGTAAAAAAACTAGGAGTGTGGAACTTCACACTTTCAATTACTACTAACTAATAGATATTTGATACGCTAGAATTCGAAAAAACAAAATTCTATAAGGTTTTCGTTTTTCAGTAATTACTTTAAAGCCAAAAAAATTTGATGGCAGCTGCCAGTAGCGCATACGCGATTTTATCGAAAAACTTATTATGAAGTTCGACAGGTATTGTGAACTCGTGTATCAAATTTGAAGTCCGTTTGTAGCTCATTTAGTTCGATCTGTGGAGTGATTTGGGGCAGGCGGACGAACCAATGTTCAAAAAACATTTTTTCAACACCTCCAAAACGTGTAAAAAATACACAATCTCCATTTCGGATTTTCTATCCTACCGCAACAATTTCGTTACCTTACATTTCATATTATGCAATTGAAAGTAATATATAAAGATATTAGTTGAAACTTCTGCCTGTTCTCTGTTTATCTTCTGGTTTGTTCGTAAATAAAAGTTTCATTTCGTTAAAAAGCGCTTTTAAATCAATCGTTCCGATTTAAGACATATATCTATGAGTAAGTAAATGGCATAGTACCAATCGAATATGATATTTTTGGTGCAGATTTGTACCTTGTTTGTACCTTGAAATCTACGTGCAGACAAATTGCATATTGCTACTCTAGACGCTAATTTTGTTCTGAGTCTGGGTGAACCTACTGAAAGCATTAAAATGTAACTAAAAATAAGAAGAATCGGCAAGAAATTGATGCATTTCGTATTTCTTAGATATCCCCGCTTTTTGTAGATGGTTTGTTCGTAAATACAAGTTTCATTTCGTTAAAAAGCGCTTTTAAATCAATCTTTCTGATTTAAGACACATATCTATGAGTAAGTACATGGCATAGTACCAATCGAATATGATATTTTTGATGCAGATTTGTACCTTATTTACATGCTTTCTACGTGCAGACAAATTGCATTGCTACTCTAGACTAGACGCTAATTTGGTTCTGAGTCTGGGTGAACCCACTGAAAGCATTAAAATGTAACTAAAAATAGGAAGAATCGCCAAGGAATTGATGCATTTCGTATTTTTTAGATATCCCCGCTTTTTGTAGATGGTCTCAAGTCTCCTCTTTTGCATGCCATCCACCTGTTCTAGGTGTTTCGAGCCCGGCCGCATTTGCCTAATGGCAGGTTGCGTCTGACCCCTGACTAATTACTCAATCACTCTCTCTTGCGAAAGCTCGGTGTTAATGCTTTATTATTAAAAGCGCGCAATTGGGCAAATGTTTTCATAAAAGGAACCGGAATTCATCGAGGCCTCGTTAGAACTGACTTGATGATGCGTCATTTATAAATGCCGTTTCAGAAATTAGGTAAGCCTGGAGGCACGAAGATTTTCAATTTATTATTAAATGTCCAGGAAATGGCCAATTTTTTTCCAACTAAACATTAAAATAGAAATGTTGAAAGACTTGAAAGCATTATGTTTCCAGTACACTGTTAAAAATTTTGTGCTCGGTTTCACCATGATATTGGTTCCTATAGTAGCTGCAACTGCTGTGTGGTGAAATGTTTCACCTTTTTTTCGGTGTTTGGTTGAACCATTTTTCTGGATTTGGAAACAAAAACCTGAGAAATGGTTCAACCTAATACCAAAAATATGGTTAAACGTTTCACCACACAGCCGTTGCAGCTACTAGGAACCATATTTTTGGTGAAACAAAGTGCCTAATTTTTAACAGTGTAATTTAAATAAATTTATAAAAATAAGATTCCACTTTTGAGCTTTATAGAGTTTCCGAAGTTCAGTCGACACTGTCTTGCGTTTTACCTAATACCTAATGTTAAAAATGGTATACAACATCAAAACGTTACAAAGTATTTTTCTCGTATATGACAGATAAAAATATTAATTATAATAATAAAAATATGTCTTCAACGAAATATTACGATAAAATGTGTAATTATTATTATCCTTATTTTACCTTCCTTGTTTAACCAATAACTTTCTAATGTAGGGTTTGCGTGAGTGAACCGTTTTTAGATTTTAGCACTAATTTACACACAGTTAGAAACCGAGTTTCTTGTTACAAATTTGGAATCCGCTATTCCGCATGAGCCACCTCACACGATCATCGAATGAAAACGCAAGCACAGTTTTCCTTTTAATGCACAAATAGATGCAAATTGCGTTACGGAAGACGACATTTGACAGTAACGTTTTTATATGTCTGTCTGAGTATTTTCCTTTTGTAGAGGAATTTAAAATTTAAATGTGTTAAATTGTAGCATACGCAAACTTTGTTCAGTTTTCCTAGAGTAAATTCCCTGCGATTGGAAATTGTCAAGTGAGATCTTTAAATTCATTAGAATGAAAATCTCATTATGTTTTATAGCTTTATTTTCTGGAGTTAAGTCTCGGTGATTTTACCTCTTAGGGTTTTTATTTCTGGTTATATAAATTTCAATTTTCAAATGGGATATTTTGTTACATTCATCTGACTGTTGTAAATGGTTATATCAGATTCCTCAATACTTTAAATTTGCAATATATATTTCTTCAATACTTCAAATTTACTATACATATTTCCTCAATAATTTAAAACTCCAGATGGAGTGATTTCGTTTAATGTTCCCGATCAAATTTCTGCCTATATTTCGAGAAAGAGAGTAAGTAACTTGGAACACTGTAACTTAAACCAGCGCCAGTTATTATTTATTTCTTAACCATAATACATCGACCCCGCATACGCAAAAACAATGGAAATTGGCGATATTTTTCATTGCCTTCTAACCCTGTGGCACTTTTCAATGGCGAGACAAACCTTCAAGAACAATTCTTCGACTCTGTCATCGCGTGCGTTCCTTGTTGAGCGATGGTCGGACAAATAAGTGGTCGGTAGCCGCCACAATGAGATTAGGAGGCCCGAAATTGAAAAAAAGAAACTTCGACTTTCGAACGAAAAGCGATCACGCAACTCAACTCTCTCCCTCTTGAAATTCGTCTGCATTTTGAATCACGCGAATGTTCGAACACGCGAGAGAGAGAGCTAGGATTAGGATTTGTTTAAAACACCGATGCGGCATTGCAGACTTTTCACTGTCATAAGGTTAGTATCGCTAAGTTAAGCGATGCTGATGTAACAACAATTTCTTTAACTAGCTGAGCCATCGCTATCAGTTGTTGTTTCTAATCTCCCGTTTGTCTGACGAAGTCAGACAATATCAGTGAATCCGTTGACTAGAAATGGACAGTTGTAAATGTCTTCCCAGTCCAGTTCAAGATGTGCTGAAGTGATGCCTGTTTTTTTGGCATTTAGGGCAAAGAGGAAAACATTTGCTACCCCCAGAATATGTAAGGCTTTGTAAATGTCCAGTGGCTAGTCGCGGGACAGACGGGTATTGATTTGCCGGTCGCAAGGAAGAGAAAGGGGGAGTCCTGGTTTTTTTTGGCTTTATACTAGTCGTGAGACGGAGGTATTAGCCATTTCTCCTTATTCTGAGCTGTTTTCATTGAGTATAACTCCTGATATGTGAGTTCTTTGGTAGAAGGGACTGGGTGTCCTTAGATAGCAAGAGTGTCGGCCATTTCATTTCCTTGGATATCGACATGAGATGGGACCCATTGAAAGTTCACTTTGTGCTGCTGGGATATGCTCTTAATTTTTCGTATTATAGATTGGCTGGTTTACTTATAGTTCGTTCCACGAGCAGGAGCAAGGAGCAAAAGGGCACTGGGTATTTTTAACTGTGACAACTGTAGTACAACTACATTGAGTAATTCCTATTCATTTGCTTGTAAACTTGCACTACTTTGGCCAACGCTGTCAATGCATATTCAAAGTCACAGATTCCATTGTGCAAATAACAATCACAAAGTCTTAATAAATGCATAGTGTAGATTCACACGTCGTATAAGTACAACATCATGGATCATCTGTTATGTCCGAATCAGGAAAAAATTGACACTGTGAACGTTCAATATCTATTTTCCGAAAGACTTTGCAGAAAAGTTAAAAGCGCTGAGCTTGAGGTCACTGGATTTGCAAATGGGCCACTGGATCGCCAAAGATATGAACCAGCCAATTCCAAAAACCAACTGACAAGGGTCAGAACACGAAATCGAATAGTAATGACACCCCACCTTTCATACGTGATTGTATGTTGTTAATGCAGTGGCCCGAGGTGATGGCTTATTATGCAAGGTCAAGGGGATTACATTCGCAGTTTCCCTTTCTTTTGGGGGGTTCATCCGGGCAGAGTCGTTTCTACTAATTGCGAATCACAGAAAGAGAAAGGAGACTCAACATTGGCCATTATGGGTCGTGAATTGGGATCGTCTTGTGCGTAGGAAGAATTATTTGATTGTTTTGTTCTTTGAGGCAAGCCTTTAATAAAGTATTCTCGTTACAATAACTGAAGAAAACTGGATTCGGAATGTCATTTTGTGTACTGGGGTAGGTTGAAGTTAAAAAAGAAATTTAGATTGAATTAAAACTTGATAAAATAACTTTCTATATCAATTATTTATAAATAATCTGAAATTAAAAATATATAAACTTTGATCTTCTGAATATTCAATAAGATCAGCTTTGAGTTTTTAAAATATGTAAGATTTAAACTTATTACAAACTAAAATTTAAACAATTTTCTAATAACGACATATTAAATCTCTTAAAATCGTATGCACTCGTGACAAACACGGTGAAGAATCGGACAGCGGAAGTGGCAACGGGAGCACAACCGGAACTTCCGGTTCCAGAGCCGAGCGATAAGAGCGCCCCAAAACAAACAACGAACTCTACGTTTCGTTTCCTTTGAAATTCAAGTATATAATTCGCTGTAATTAAATTCACATTCCTATGTAAGATTCCTTGTGTTACCGCGGCTTCTGATTCAGATGGATGATAGACAGTTTGATCAACCTAAGGTAAGACATAACAGTTTGATCAACCTAAGGTAAGAAATAACAGTTTGATCAACCTAAGGTAAGACATAACAGTTTGATCAACCTAAGAAAAGAGGGATCGGCGACCTGACAGGAATTTTATTTGTACATAACTCATGTCCAAAATCCCAGCCTGGCCACCATAGCCTAAACAAGAAGTATGTACGAGCTAACGCGTAAAAGGGCATGTCAGTCAATTGGACCTAATGCATTAGTTTTGAAATCCCAGCTTCTTCTAAAGTATTGCTTTGCAATTTTAGTCATTTTTCACTAGGTATGAGAATCGTTATAACATCCGGTTATTCAATTATTAATTTACAAATAAAAAAAAAGTGTCGCCATCTGAAAAATAATTTGTAGCATTTCAAAAATTAAATAATCATAAGACATTTTTCCTTCAAATTGGTTTTATTTTGCTGTTACTAACTTTCGCATACCTGGTAAAAAATGGCTAACATAGCGATGTAATCGAAAAAGCTGAGATTTCAAAACAAATGCATTAAATTGACAATTCCTTTTATTGGCATGTTTCAGGTCTTGAGTGGCCGCAGAAATACTCAATGAAAATAAACTCCTACTCAAGTCTCGATTGATTAATTAGTGTCACGTGAGAGCAGAGCACCAATCGGAACACCGATCGAGGGAAGGACAAGAATGATAATTGGAAGGGACACGTCACCTGAAACAAGTCAATGAAGAACTTCTTCTAGTTCGTTGTTGGGGACAGTAGCTATGTCAGAACTATAAATCAGAACTTAACATTCCCTTCACGAGTCTAATTCCACATTAACAAAAAGCAGCAGAACAATGAAAAGGTTGATTTGCCATGAGAAGGGTATTAAGACATTTTTTTATTGTTGTCCTGTCATAGGAAGGTCGATTAGTATTGTTTTCAAGGTATACAGTAGTGGGAACTCGTTTCAACATTAGACGTCTTTTATATAGATACTGTATGATGAAATAGATTTCCTTTGATATGCTACTGATACAAGGAAGATAGGTTTTTATGAATTATGATAGGGTTTCCGGATGGGATGTCATTTTTTGGACTCATTTAGAAAATAAAAGCAGCTAATATAAGGTTGTATAAAACTTTGTTAAAAATTAAAAAAATAAGTATAGTTATTTTCAGAATTCACGTACAATTTATCGCAATTTCATATAGGCCATTTTAACTATTTACCCACAAGAAGGTCTGTCTGTAATGGAATATAAGGGAAGGCGTGAATACCTAGATTCACTGCCCATGACATAAAATACTGGGTTCTACCCATAATTATATGGGTAAATTTTAACTCTATTTTCTTTATTGAAACTACTTTTAGATTTTGCATGAGAAGAAGGAATGAAATGTGCAAAAAGTTTTTTGATGAATCAAAGTAATATTTTTCAGCATCCTCCAATCCATTTTTATTAAAAAAATTAAGAACACCTGATCCCACCTTTCCAAATGTTATTCCCCATTATCCATTGTTCAAATATACATAGATATATTTATAGGACAGGGTATAGAGAGATTGCAGTTCTACTCACCAGTCGCCTCTTTGGTTTAATGAGCGGCCTGTTCTGACCGTTCATTTTGTGGTAGAGTCCGCAGGCATTGCAAAGGTAGTGTCCCGTGCCGTCCCTGCGCCACAATGGCGTCGAGGTGGCCCCGCAGTTCACGCACTCGCGACCCTCTGAAACAACACATTGATATTAGACACTTAGGTAGACATAAGGCAACGACACTGCTGGACAACTGTCATACCAGAGCCGAGTCAGCTGATAAGTCCAGAGTCTCTGTGGCCGTCATTGAGCTAGAAGGGAAACTGGAGTGAGGTGTCAGCGAGCCGAAAACCCACTCACACCCTTTTGAGCGAACAGGGCAGAAAAGGACTATTTTCCCTACACTTGTATGCAATGCTTGTACGAGACCCCTCTATCATATTGACTTGGGCTCCTAAATGCATTTTAACATTTTTAATTCGAAAGAAATTAACTTTCTTTAACTTTAAATTTCAACTTTTTTTTAAGAAATAACCATGTGGAGCACTAACTAAGAACCAGCGAAGACGAACCCAATAGCGAAATAGGCAAGTTTCTAGGTTTTCTGCCCGGTTCGTTTCTGCTCCGTGTATTCCACTGCGTTTCGCTATTGAACCGGCTCGTTTGCTGCCCAGTTCAGTGAATCACACACCTCACTCCACGTTTCTTCTAGCTCAGTGGTGGCCGTCTGGTTCGGGATGTCCGCTGTTCCGAAAGAAATCTGTTTGGAAAAGTATACTCGCCCGTGCGCGAATGGGTTTTGCAATTTTTCTTTGGAAAAGACATTCGTATTTTTTCTGTGACAATCCAAACCGGACGGAGAGCGGGACGTGACGAAGAGGTCATGACCATAGTTATACTGTGATCATAAGAAATAGGATCGAGCTCACACTGGTTTGCGGTTAAAATATAAAAAAAAAAAATCTTCAATACGTTACATGGACTGCTATCATTACCAGTGACCCTGGTACGTCGAATTTCTGTCGTGAAAAAATTACTGTTAAAAATTTTGGCGCGAGATTGTACCGCGAAATCATGAAACTTTCTAGCTGCCAATACTATTTGGAGCGTGAATTTACCGATTTTGTGGTAAAACCATAACTTTTATGCACCTCAAAAGTGGTGAATCAACAATCCAAATAGTGGTGGCATCGGGAAAGTTCCGGTATTCTGGTGCAATCCTGCACAAAACTTTTTATTAGTGCAGCATAACAGGGACGATATTTAATTTTCTGTCAAAAGGAATGAAAAAAAAAGCTCTTAAAAAATTTATAATAATGTAAAAAATCTTTTTTTTTATAAATAACGTTCCTGAAGTTGTAGTAACGGAATGTAGAAAATCGAAGAAAAAAAACCGAACACATAGTGTTTTAAATCAACTTTTCAACTCAATTTAACAATTTATAGTTAACATAACAGTTGTCCAGAAGTGTAAGCAATTCCAATTCAATATAGAGGATAAGGGAAACACATTACAAGATACAACTTACAATACAATAAAATACATAATACTTACAAGATTTAAAAAAAAACACAGTATAACCGTACAATTTGCAAAACAACACAATAAGTAATTGGAAATGGTGTTGTCCTCATGTTGTTTATTTAAATGAAATTGTTGCGTCTAGAGTTGAAATTTTTATTTAAAATTTATTTAAGTTTTTTTAAACTTTAAATTGATTTTTTTAATTCGAAGTTCTTTATTTAAATAATTTCTAAGTGATATAATTTGAAAAGTTAACATAACACTTACAGTCAATTGATAAAAAAACGAAAACAACAATATCATTTAATACATATTTTTTAATATTTTGAATTGATTATTTTATTGAAAAATTATTATATATTTTGTTTATTTTATTTTGATAATTTTCTTTAGTTTTCTTTCATTGCTTTGGGTTGAAATGTAATCGGATTTATTTTAGTTTAAATTTTATTTTCCTCTGATAAAATCTCTTGGTTTTCTCTTTAAAAATTTCCAATTAAGAAAAAATGCGTTCATATTTTAAAGTTATTTTTCATTGTTTATTTATAAATGTCATATTTGTTGTGCTAGTGTCAATAAAAGTTAATAAACAAATATATCTACAAAAGCATTTCCATACTATTGTCAAATACATTATTTGCATTAACCAAAACTATCATGCATTTCAAAACTAAATTATCAGAAAAGGTTATTGTAAGAGGACAAAAAAACATAACTAATAAAAATCATGCTTTGATTGAAATAAATACAGTCCAAATAATAAAATAAAACTTTTTTCTTTCAATAATATTTTGCTCTGTTTCGTTCTGATAACGACACATCACCAAAAACAGGTAAATAAAAAGAGTTAGACAAGTGAAAGAAAAAAGAAACAGGAGAAGGGTCTAGTTCTTTAAATTAAAAAATAATTTTTAAAAAGAAAGTAAATGGTAGAAGAAAAGCACTACAAGCTCTATCTTTAAAAAAAAAAATACTTCAATAAAACAATATGTTAATACCAAGTAAAAGTATTTAAATCAAGATAGTTAGTAACTAAATGTAGCATATGTGCATCAAAGGATTAATGTTAATGTTGTTATTATTAGAAAATGCAGAAATTGGCTTTGCAAAATAGATGATAGCAACTGGTCGTCGCAAAGTATTGCAGCACAGAAAAAGAGTTAAGCATCAAGAACTACAAGGGGTTTTATCCGATTAAATTTACGATTTGATATGGCTACATAAATGACAACCACTTTGCAGAAATAATGTTTACAGAAAAAATTATGAAGTGACAGAAATTTGTTTGGCGAAAATCAACGCAGCAATGGAATGCTGGAGTTATAGGGCTATAATACCATTGAGTAATATAAAAAAAATCATCAACTGGTAGCTATTTTCCGACCAAAATCATTTGGCAATCTCATATGATTTTGATCACATCCTCTTCTCCAATGCTCCATTAATCCATTGCTGTATTTATTTTCTTGAAAAAAATTTCCAATGCCTGACTATTGCTACTGTCACATTGCTCTTGCAAGTGTTTTTTTTCCTACTGAACAGCCATATTAAATCGCTAACTTCAATCACAATATCCCCTGTAGTTGCAGATAGAGAAAAAGTCAGCAGAAGGAGACTAGACTCACTAAATATCGACTCGAACCAACTACGTAGATGAGTTGTGACAAGCCATACACAGTTAAATCTTCGGTACAAGATTGCACCGGAATTCTAGAACTTTCTGGCTGCCACCACTATTTAGAGCGTGGATTTACCACTTTTCAGTGCATAAAAGTTAAGGGTTTACCACAAAAGTGGTAAAATCACGCTCCAAATAGTGGTGGCTGCTTGAAAGTTCCAGGATTCCGGTCCAATCTTGCACCAACATTTTAATAGTGTAACTTTGGCGAGTTGGCAAACGCTTTCGAGGCCATTTTGTACCCTCTACACAGTTAAACATTTTGGCACAGGATTGTACCTGAATCCTGGAACTTTCTAGCTACCACCACTATTTGGAGCATTGATTTACCACTGAATACGGTGTATCAACTATGCGGTTTTACCACAAAATTGTTAAATTAACGCTCCCAATAGTGGTGCCAGCTAGAAAGTTACAGGATTCCAAACAGTTTGCACCAATTTTTTTTTAACAGTGTAGGCCAATGGCAATTCACCAAGCTAAATGACCCGGATGAACGTGTGCCATCTTGCCACGTTTGTCACGACTCTGTCTATATGTCAGTACAGCCGATGTCTAGTGACTCTAAAAGAGACAGGCAGAGAGAGGCAGAAGTCTTACCACACGGGTTAGAATAGTGAGTGTCGGTATCAGAACTCCACAGTACGATCCCGTTGTTGGTCAGAGTCCTGCTATAGCCAGACCACAGGTTCTTGTCATCTGTAAGAGGGAAGGCAACGGAACAGATGAGATATGCATACAGGTCCAACAAAATATTTTACCTTTTACAGGACAAGAGACCAGTGGTCAGTGGCTATGCTTGACCACTGATTCAATTAAATTGGGAGGGAATAATGTGTGGATTTTTGTAAGTACAATTAAGTATTGTTCAAGAGGAGATTTTATGAAGTTCGCCGAAGTTTCGAAATTTGTAAAGCGATTTTAGAACTGCCTAATTTTTGAGATTATATGGATCACAGCAATGGTTTGAAAAATTTTGTATCTTTGAGAAGATTTTTGATTTTAAGATAATTATTTTTGGCGATATTCTTGGAAACCGCGATGTAAAAGTTAGTATGGAATATTTTTCGATAACTGCGACTAAATTTATTTTGTTGTCACAAAAAACTGGTCGCCCTTTGCGACTAGCGACTGTGAATTTCGAATCCTGTTCTTCTGAACAGGATTCGGAATAGCTGTCTTTGGGCGAGTTATTTTCTCCCACATTATAAGCTTTATTTACGAAATATATGTAGTCTATGGAGCTTAGTACAATTAAATATAGTCTATTCAAATGAAATATTTGCCTTTGGAAAACTATTTTATCGCACCTTACTGAGCTAAGTTTTAGTAAAAGGACAATGGCAAATATTCTTTAGTTTTGTAGTAATTAGTGTTTTGCATGTAATTGGTACGGAATTATTAGTTATTTTCAAACAAATATTTCTTAGAGAGTGATTTACCATTTATGCCTAGCTAAAACGGAATGTTGAAAATACCAAACATCACAAAAAAGAAGCCTTCTGACTGGATACGCGAGAAACCGGCTCAAAGTTAAAAAATTTCAAGTTCTTTGTATGTCCTTTCAGAACTATACAGACGATAAGACAAGAATTTGACTTTTATAATCCAATGATTCCTACAAATTAAACTGTCAGAGAATAAAATCTGGGAATTTTAGATCCTGCAGTAGGTTCTGCATCACCGTACAGAAATATAAACAAATCCATTTAAAATAATATCAACGGAAGCACTTTTCTGTTCAACCGAACAAAGACAAAATCAATAACCGAACCCTAAGAAACAATTTCTCCGAAATCTGATTGATATGTCTTGTTGCCCAGACAAACAACATTGCTGCAAATCGCAATTTTATGTAAATTGAACAATGATATCAATCGTAAGATACGCTTCTGCGCCAAAGAGAGACGAATTTGTTCTCGACTTAGCGCTTACTAACTGATAAGGAACAGCAATGAAGCTGTTCTTTTCGCCAACAGCTGTTCTTTATTTCTGTTTTTCTCTAAAAAACTATATTACCACGTTAGAATGGTTTTAATTTTTTTTTTCATTATTTTTAAGCCGTATCTTAATCTTACACAATGAAATATTCATATTTTGTATGGTTAAAAATATTATAGGACTTTACTTAGCTAACAGTGTTTAAACGAGTATTCTATGCACGCTTTTAAAGAACTGTTTATTTATTATTTTTTTTATGAAAAAATAAACGTTTGGTGGGCACCGGAATTTTGTTTGTTGTTTTGTGTACCGTTGTATTGTGTTTTTTAAAGTCTAACATTTAATTTTCAAAACACCAAAACACATAAAAATATGGTTCTAACAGTTTTAAAAATACAATGTATGCTGGGCGGAATAATGAAGGTGGTTTCTTTTTTTTCTATTGTATTAAGGCTAATTTATTACCAGCATAAAAAAAACCTAGCATAAAACTTTTGCATTATGAAAATAGATTTAAATAACTTATACGTAGTAAAATCCAAAAACGGATTGATTTTCTTGATGCAAAAAAATAGCAAAAAAATAACGTGTCATTCTTTTATATCCCTCGTAATCGGCAATCGTACGCCGGGAATTCATCGTAATCAGATCAAAATCCGTGCATCCCCCGTCGCCCATCCGAGACAAATTCCGATATCTCGGACCATCATCGGCGGCTCGGGTTTTGATACACAAATTGATTTCTATCGTGGAATAATGACGCCAAGGATTTTGATTTCTAGGAATCGTGGAGGAAGAAATTCATAAACAATACTCCCTATTCAAACCAGGGTTCAAAATTAACGACACAAAATGCGACTAAATCTTACAATTTTGCGACAACGAATTTACTTGGGTTATGTAACGTTTAATAACATCTGCCAAGTTCGAAAATCAGTTATTTCCAAAAAGATCGTGATCTAACATCCGATTCCATCAAGCAAGAGTTCGAAAACAAATAAAATCTAATCGAAAACACCGAATCACGCAGTATTTAATCGAGAATTTGTACTGGAAGATAAACTTTTTAAACGGCATGGACCAAGAACATGTCGCCATAAAAAGATATCTTCTCGCTGAACAAATTCTTGTATCGTGAAGGATCTTGGATTCTGAAGATCTTCTGGGAGACACCAAATTTGGCTTGATAATAATGTAACTGTACAGTAGAGCCTCGATTATCCGATCGAATTGGGACCGGAGGTAGGTCTGAAAATTGAAAATTCCGGATAATAGAGAATTTTCAATAGTAAAACTTCTTGAACGGTGGAGCACCGGAAATCCGCGGGTCCTAAAATCTACTGGGGTTTCACAATTGTATTTTAGTGTTACTTATCTCCGATATTGAGGTTTCCTGGCAACCAGAAAGTGCTCAAAAATTATTTTATTTTCCGTTTTTAATTTTTAAAATATCCAAGTGGATTTCTCGGAAAATTGATTATTTTTCCCTTTTACAGTAGATACTGCTAAAGTTTCACGACTTAAGAAGATTCCCGGATTTTTTTTGATTTTTTTCAGTATACTTGGAGATTCCTCATTAGAGAATCGCCGTAGAACTCTGAGACTGGTTTGTTTTGTGAACAACCGATAATAATCTTATAAGAGAATTTTTTTAAATTGACTCCCAGAGGTCGGTTAAGAGAGTTCCGGATAAACGAGATACGGATAATCAAGGGTCTACTGTATTTAATTATTTTCTATAAAAATTTTGAAAAACCTCACCCAAACTACGGCTGTGACTGACTTTTTTAATAATTAATTTTCTAGTAGCTCAGCTAATGAACCGTTACCTATTTGGTATTGTTAACATTCCAGTTTCCATCCAAAATGTTCTTGAAATCACATCGCGTTAGTATAGGAACATTCATGTGAAAACCAATATCGAACTGCAAATTAACAGTTTAGTTATCATTTCAACTTGAACTATGAAATACAGTTGTATGAAATTATATACAGCACAACTGGTCAAATTGAGGACATTTAGTTCGTCACTTCTATAAGAGAATGAATTGTGTCAACATTTAATAAATATATCTTTTACCTTGCTTGTTAAATTCCTCTAATTTTATGGGGTATTTTTTTATCAGTGAACGTTATGGTGAATAACCTTTGAGTATTTTTTACTTTAATTTTATTATTTTCTATTAATTATTAAAATTTTTTGACTGAATTCTGAAAGTGGCATCTTTCGATAGCCGAACCAATGATTGGAAGAAAAAAATTGAAATGACATACAAATCAGATTTTTATTTAATAAGTGTAAAAGTATATCTTATAAAATTAAAACCTTTTTTGCTAAAATTTTAGTTACAGTTGTGTTATACTTATTTTTCGAAAACTCTGAACGTCATCTACAGAAAATAGTACTGTATCGGAAATAAAAAAAGTACATTGGAAGACCAATATTCGTCTTATCAGTGGTGATCATATCGGTTTCTATCCAAAGTATAAACATAAAAAGATATATCTTATCGCTAATGAAATTAGTTCTTCAAATATTATTGGCCGGAATAACTCGCAGATATATCCGCGATCGTTTAAAAATCGTTTTTAAAAAGGATTTTTCTGTGATAATTGAATAAACCTGAGTCAATAATTGAAAATGGGTATTGCTTGCAATACTTTGGATCTTGCAACTGCTAAAATGCCACATTTTACAGGAAAACCAAAATCAATAAAAGAAACTCTTATTTTTATAAAACTTTAACTAGAAAAATCTAGAAATCTTCATCTAGATTAAATTCAACTAGACCAAGTGCAAAATATCGTGAAATTTTTATAGCCAATCAGAACCCTTCATTTCGGAAAATATCAACAATTTTTTTCAATTTACATTGCGATACAATTTAACGTTCTTGTAAATTCAAGGAAATCATGTTTAGGGAAAATCGAATATAATTTTAAATTCAATATGACTTTTTTTAACTTTTTTATGAGAAAACTTTTTAAAAAAAGTATTTTGGCATCATTCAGAATGTCTTTCTACAAAGGACTGCCAAACGGTTTGAATCCCCAAAATTATACATACTTTTGGTTTTTTAGAAAGTTCAAACGCGAGTAAGCGAGTATAATAGAGGATAAAAGGCTAAATATATTTTTCTTTTCAAGCAATAACGAAAGAAAAAAGCAGAATATAAAAGCTGGTTTTTAAATTTTGGGGCTTGTCTCGGCAATTCAGCTTGTCCCTACTTCTTTGAACAACTCTGAATTTGTGTGCGTCTGTAAATGGTAAAAGAAACCGCACAAGAAGGGAACTCGCAATTTCACCCCAAAACATCAACTTTTAAATAAATAAAAAAAAGAACAATCCTGTTCTTTTAAATTTAAAAAGGTCATAAAATCCTAAAGCGAACCAGGGTGGATGGAAAACAACTATAAAAAATAAAGGAAAAAAAGACTAACTTTTAAAGTACAAAATTGAAAAATATTTTTTCTACTCGAATACGGAGTTCTTTTATTTGAACCACGTGGAAAAACCATTTGGTGGTCCGACCACAGCGCAGTAATATAGATAGAATATTATCTTTCATAAAACCTCACTTTATTTCTGGAGTAAAAACTCTGTGAGGAGAATTCTACAAGAAGTCGCTTCAGAGAAAAATTGAAAAGAATATTCCTTATTTTCCCGCTCTCTATACTACTGTACGTTGCCATCAGAGAAGAATTTAAGAAAAGAAATATACGCCGGGAGGTAATATTCAGGTTGTATTTCTCGAAGCTGTGTATTATGGCGAGTGCTGTGAAGGCATGAAATGAGCGTTTATTTTTGATACAACTCGCGTTTGCCTCATGCATTGAGTTAAGAAGAATGAGGTGCTTGGCGGGAAAAAAAAGTGAAGTCGCCAAGCAACCCTGGTAGGCCCAAATAAAACTATCACTCAATGTTAGTTCATGCTAAAAGGCATAATTTCTTTAAGAAGCAGAGAAATGACTTTGTAGGCTGTAGCACGAGATATGAATTTACTCAAGACAGTAGTAATTCACTTCACATGTAAGAAAAATGCATTGTAATTGTAGTTTTTATAAGAAGTCCATGTACAGTCCCTGGACAAATTATTAGACGCACTGCAAGATTTCATGTAAAATATTAATTACTGGGTGATATTGTACTGTTTTGTTATTTTAAATTTATTTGTTTTTTATTTTTATATTATCCAATCAATTACCGATTTATTTGACATAAATAAAACAGCATTAATTTAGAAAAGCATAAGTTTATTAAGTTTTAAAGAAAAGTGAAATAAATGTTAGTAAAAGTCAATATTTAGTTGAGCCACCTTTAGCCGCTATCAAAGCTTCAATTCTGCGCTGCATGCTATCAATGCAAGACTGTAACTGTCTCCTGCATTTGAGGATGATGATTACAGGACTGATACAGGTTTGTACTTGTTTACGTTCATGTATCAATTTGTCAACACAGTGTTGCCATATGTTAAAAATAAATACAAATATGTAGTCTACAACAATTCTTTTAAATAAAAATCAATAATATTGTAGTTTAAATATATCATTATTGCAGAAAAACTCTTAAGAAACATAAAATTACTAAAAAAAAATACAGTTCGTCTAATAATTTGTCCGGGGACTGTAGTAAGTCCATACAAACTCCACTGTAGAATAGCGCCAAATGGTTCACCGAGACTGTTTGTTTGGGCTTACTACAAAGCGATCGATGGCTTCACTTGGCGAACCAGTTTTTGTACTGGTTTTTGCCCGGCAGCATCTCCATTTTCCTAACTCTATGGCTTCATGCCCAACCTTTTTTTGTGCAAAAAAGCAGCAGAAAAAAAGTCCTTAAAGAAAAGAAATGATTTTGTGAAATGCGCGCTCCAAAATGCTTTCTGTACATTCTTAAAATGGCGCATGAAGGGTTTTGTTCAAGAAATTGGATTATTAACGCAAAAAATGAATCGCGGAATGGCGTTTGAATGGAACCTAATATCGTATTTTGAATCGCATTTCCGTTTTGGGTTTTTTAAGAAATTGATATTTTTTTTTTGTTAAATTGGTATTGTGTTTGCCCACTATAAATGTATTGGTAATACGTTCGAAAGCATTGATATCCTGCAGTTGGTTCAAATCCATAAGATTTTAATCGAAATTAATTAAGAATCTAAGTTTTGCAAATTCAGATAAGTGTCAATTTTCAAACATTGGTGAAGTATTTTAATTCAGAAATATATACTTTTAAAAGTACCTTTATTCTAATATAACCTTTTTTAAAAACACATTTCAAGGTTTCGAAGAATTCTTTTAAGAGATATTTGAAAAATAAAAACCTTTTTGAACTAACGGAATTTTATTTATGTTTTATTTTATCTGGAACGATCAATTTTGTGCGATGCTTCATTTTTATAAACCGGAAATAAACTTAAATGAAAACTCTTATCAAATTCACAATTATTAAAATTCATAACTAATAGAATGACACATGATACAAAAGACATATAAAAAGAACATATAGTTTACATTAAATTATAAATAGTTCACATATAAAAGATTCTGTTAAGTGGAAAATATAGTAAATAAAAAGCGCATGCTTTAGAATAAGTTAAAAACTTAAAGTACACAAAAAGTGCGTTACAGTCGTTTTTTTTTAAGAAAACGAAAAGCATTAAAAAATCCAGTCTTTTAATTCATGAATTGATAAGTTATAGGAAACTAAGGATTTATTTAAAGGATTATAGGAAATATATAAAATTAGTTTCTTGAAAGAAAAATGGAAAATTTTGAAAAAACTACAAAGAAATCACATTATATATTTCCAATGCAAAAATATTTTTTACGTATAGTTGCAGTTAATTTCGATTGGAAATGCTCGCAATTGCACCAAATCAGTTTTGGTTCTACATTCAATCATTACAATTTTCCATTTTTCTTTAAGATAGGATAATAAGTAGAAATATTAGTGCAGTAGAAGCCCTATCCATACTTGGGTTCCTGACTCTTTCTGGCTTGCGTTAGTAAAGTAAGTTAAATAGTAGTGTGTGTAACACCATTCATTGGGAAAGTCAAGGCAAGCAATACTTTCAGTGACGTATGCGCCTAAATTCAGCGTTACGTTGGTGCTGTAGAAAAGATTTCAAGAGTCAGGACACCAAGTGCGGACACATACTTTAAAATTGTTAAAAAGAGATAAGAAGTCAAAAAATGGGTGAGGATAAGGGATGGGAAGGGATAAGGAAAGGATAAGCCAGCCAGCCAGTCAGAGGTGATAAGTCGAGAGATGTTAGTAGAAGTGCCACTTTTCAATCGTGCTGTGAGGAATCAGATTCAGACTGGAGCAGTAGACATTGGCTAATTCATTGATATTATGCATCATTAAAGTTTTAAATAACCAAAATTTTATGGGCATATTCCATTATAAATAATGTACGTTAGTGTTTGCTCTCAAGCCAAATAGTGAAAGCAGATAGTTAGGCGAGTATTGAGTTGAAATACCTTTTCATGACAATAATGCAAGTGAGGGAATTTTCTTATCTTTATGTCATATTAAGATGTAGCATAGGTCTAAAATAATTACTACAGTTGTGTAAAGCCAGTATTGGTTATGGTATACTGGCTCCACAATCAACTACCCACTGCTCCAGTCAATAATTTCCACCACCAATAGCCAACGAGACTATCCTTACCGGCACTGGACCGTCCCTTGCTCCTGGGCTTTCCCCCCGAACTTCCTCCCCCTCCGCCTCCTTGCATGGAGGATGAGGAGGAGGTGGAGGTCTTGACGGCTGACGAGGCACCTCCGCCCAAAAAGGGGTAATATCCCCCCGTCGCCCCCGAGTAGTCTGGCTGGTAGGGGGAGGAGTAGGCGGACATGTGGTGGTGATGGTGGGAGGGCTGGTGGTAGAAAGAGGCGGAGCTACCTTCTCGCGAGGGTGGAGGAGCCTTGGACGAGGCCCCGCCTCCTCCGCAGCTGACTCCGCCCATCCCTAAGTTGTGCGACTTGACGTCGTCGGAGGAGGCGGAGTTGAGGCCGGGATAGTCTCCGCCTCCTATGGACGAAGAGGCGTGTCCACCTCCTCCGTTGGTCACTGTGTCGGGCGTGGCGTCTTTTGGGGGCGTGGGCGGGAACGAGAAGAGGTGGGGACTAGAGTGGTGGGGTGGAGGTGGTTGGGGCTTGGAGGCGGAGCTGAAGGGCGAGCACCAGGCCGATCCGTGGGCCGGGTGGGGGACCATGGGCTTGCCTCCCTCCGATATCCACGGGTGGAGAGGAGTGTGGAAGTGTGGCCGGCACATCTGGCTGCTCGGCATGCGGGCTGCAAAAGAGAAACAAAGAGAGAAGGTTAAATCACAATAATTATAAAATTCTCTTATTAATATAATTAATAACAAATACAGTACAGTACTAAGGAGTTGATACACTTTGGCATCATTGTATTTCTACACGTTACTTATATAGAAGAGATATACCAATGTCCTAAATCATACACGACTAAATATATCAGGCGTTGTCAATTCACTGAGCGCACCCAGCAAGTTCACTTTCCTAACTTCCTTTAACTTAAAATCATAAACATTGTGTTTGCCCATTAAATGGTTATTTCAGTGTAAAATTGTCATAGAATTATAATTACTTCACAAACCAATCTGATTTGTGAAACCCACAAACTGATTATCTGCAACATTAAAACCCAACAAAATTATATCAATTTATAATGACTGTCATCTTGCTTACATATATAGACTATTGTGGTTTCTGTAAGGTTGATTCATGATAAAGTACCTGTAACTTTATATTATTGACTATAGATTCTCTGGTAGTTAAATATGGACTTAGGTTATGCCTCAGTTTAGTACAACTTCACAGAGTTGCACTGGATTCAAAATAGCTTTGAAGTCTAAAAGTATGGCCCTGATTGGAATTCTGGCACACAAACTCTCCAAACACCCCTCAGTAATACACAAACTCACTTAAACAAGCAAAGACTATTTACTATCATCGTAGCCCTTCTTCCCTCTATTGAGCTTCTAAGAGCATTATCCCGAGATTACCGAAGAGGCTTTTGCCGAAAAACAACAACAGTAAAGGAAGAAACCTCTTAATGCATTAGAATAATTCCAAGTGGGTTATTATATTTCAAGGTTTCGAATCCGTGTGTTTTGTGGATTGTTGATATGGAGATAGGCTACGCTTGGTTTAGTTCTTCTTTCACTGCTTATGCCATGATTAGGGCTCGTTATGTGTGTAGTAAGTCATGGTCACGTGGTCGCTTTGTGTTTGAAGGATAGGTGTTTGGTGAACGGGAAAGTGAACGGTTTACATTTGTTTGAGATTTTCGTCTTCTTGTAATGTTAATCCATTAACGACGCATTTGTGAGTGCCATTAATACCTTCATTAACGAAGGAAACGTTAATTTAAAGTTTTATAAATTCTTTTTTGGTGTAACTTAATTTGTCCTAAATAAATTGCTCTGGACTATGGTCTTCATTTGTCTTATATTGTGTTTATTTGGATAAACTTAATGCATAAAGAAAAATGCATTTATTTAAATATTGATGTAAACACCATACACTCAAAGTTCAAACTACTAAAGCAGTCTCAGACAGTTCTAAAATGATACATAAAAGACTATTTCCTATGCAGAAGTGTTTCTTTATATGAAATGGTATTTTCTGTATCGTAGATATAAAACAGACATGGGTGGCCGAAAAAACCCATCGAGATTCGATTACTGCTCTTTCCCACCTTTTGCTGTTTCCATTTAACCTCAGTTTGGATCTGTTTCCGTTTGTTTCAATGCCGAATGAAAGCCATTCTGAGCAACTTCAAGAAACCTAATGTCGTGGGAGGGCTTTTATTGCAGAGGCATTATCCGTCTATTGTATTGAGTTTTAAAATTTATTGGAATCGATTGACTCATAGGTTATCTATTAACATATATTAATGCATTTTTATTGTCTTTGGTATTCAGTAAGCATTGTCAAAAACTGAATGCAATGGGCTTGTTTGAGGTGACGTATTTCTTTCCAGATTTAATTACTGTTCTTCCATCGATCGATTTTCCGATTGGGACTATGTTCTCACGTGATATTTCTTTACGAATCGATTGCTATTGCCACTGAAGACCTAAAACCTGCCAATTACCAGTATTATCTTTTTATTATTTTATTAAACTTTAAAAAAATAGTTTTGAGCTAGTTTATGAGAAATACTCGTAATGAAAAAATATATGATTTTACAAAACATTAGACACTAAGATTTAGCTTTATTTTTTTTGACAACTCTAAATGAATCTTGTGTCAGTCGAAACAATTCCAAATTGGAACACGCACCGAAAAGTTAGCACTCATCAGTGCTTCGAAGAACCAACTCGGAGAAACGTTGGAAAGAGTTCAACGATTCTCTCTTCAAAGAAAGGGTAAAAGAAGAAGAAAAAACCACTGAAGTCACAAAAAAGTGAACTAATTCGTCTTTTTTTCTCTCGAAATCAAAAGCAAACACTCCAATCGCATTCCTGGAGAACTTTCAGAAGAAGAAGGAGCCTTGCTTCCTCAACTCCTCACGGAATACGACATCACTATTTTCCTTTCCCACACGTAAAAATCGCTTGCGACCGCTGTGTCAATAGAACGACCGGGGAAAATAAAACAAAAACTCTCGACTACACGAAGTGCTGAAGGTGTCGCTGTCTTTTGCAAGATTACTCGCGGATTGATATCGTTTAATTTGCTTATAGTGACGTATGCATGATGGTTAGATTGTATTTAAATATCTCGGTGCTGTGGAGACTCAATGTTAACTAATTTTGGTTGGTATTGAAAGGAAATAGATACTGATAGAGTGACCGCTTCCTGGTACACTGTAAAAAATTTTTACTGAAATTAACGGGAAAAGTACCGGCAGCAGAGTTGCCGGGACTTTTCCGTTTCGTTAAGTATTTTCCCGTGTATTTACAGAAGTTCCGTTCTTATTTCTCCGTTATTAAAATTTTACTCGTTACTCGTAATTTAGAACCCTGGTCAAGTCACGACTTTGGACGACCTATTTCCAGCATATATCCGATTTATAGGATGACTGGCGGGATTCGAACCCCGCACTCTTGAGACGGTTGAATCTTTAGGCTGATGCCTAACCACTCGGCCACTTTGGGCCTGGAAACAGGTATTTGATGTTCGAGTTTCGATGTGTGTATATTCTTAGTGCATTATCGCCAATTCTACGATAGGGTAATAAAAGTATGGCAGCTCTAAAAACGGGAAAATTCCGTTTTCATCTCTTCGCTCGTGGTTTACGGACATTTTCCGTTTTTAGAAGGAAAAACCCGTTTTCAGAAGGAAAAAACACGTTTTCAGTCGTTACGGGAAAGTTCCGTTAAAATCAGTAATTTTTCTCCTAAAATTTCAGGTTTTTTTTAACAGTGTATTTTAGCTGTCGTTTGTATGGTGGGACTAATTCCGTTATTGATAATAATTAATGGTGTTATTATTAATATTAACCGATTAATCTCTTTGACGGTAACACTTGCAACAATAAGACATTGCATCGGATTTGCCACATTCAAACTTCAGGCTGTTTTCCACCAGAAAATGAGTTTCTACTTAAGTGAATGAATACATTATTTCATCAACTTTTGCGTTGATTTCTTTCAAAACCTTGTTTTCCATAACTGCTTCAGTAGTTGTTTTTCATAAATAATGAAGGATAATCTGACTGTAAAAAATTAGTGGAACGTTACTCAGTAAGCACAATGGAAGCTGAGAAAATGGGCTAAAGTTAAACAACTTTACACCACATATTCGAAAGAAGCTTCAAAATCACGGTGGCAGAACAGTTTGTCAGCTTCCACCGTGTTTACAGAGTAAAATTCCACCAATTTTTTGCATTGCTTAATAATAATAAAACTCCTCTTTTTTTAACAGAAACTTATCTTTTTAAAGAGTTCTGTTTTTAAGATAATTAAAAAAATAATTAAAATGTTTTTTTAATTATCTTCTAGACAACTTATTGGAACTACAAACACCATTTTAAATCCAAAATTATTTAATAAATTATTGTATAAATACAGTGTCTACTAAGTTCAATCATGTTTCTCCCGCCACACTGTTAAAAATTTGGTGCTAGGTTTCACCATGATATTGGTTGGTTTCACCATGATATTGGTCCCTAGTAGCGGCAACGGCTGAATGATGAAATGTTTCACCTTTTTTTCGGTGTTTGGTTGAACCATTTTTCTGGATTTGGAAACAAAAACCTGAGAAATGGTTCAACCGAATACCAAAAATATGGTGGAACGTTTCACCATTCAGCCGTCGCAGCTACTATGAACCAATATCATGGTGAAACCAAGCACAACATTTTTAACAGTGCAGCCAAGATCGAAGCTTGCTCGTGAGAAAAACAAACAGAAGAAGTCGAAATGAAACATTGAATCCCATCTTCCTGTAGTTACTGGAAAACAGCAGGGACAGACCAACCATTAATGGGCATGAAAGTCGTGATTGTATGAATGAATTTCATGCATTTCCTTCATACTCAATCGGGAAGTGGATTGTATCCCCCCCCCTTCAGAAATGTATTCGTGTTTGTGCACGAGGTCGATTGTCGTGGAAATAGGTAGTAAAATGTAATTGTAAACTGTATTAGAACACGTCATTTGTGGACTAGGACACATAAATGAAAGTAAAATTTAAATCAGGATTAAGAGAGATTTTAGAATGTCACTAACTGCAAACCAGTTTTTCTATCTTTACAAACGGAGCAAAACTTTAAGTGTCGTATAATTTCAATAATAAATAAGTTTATTCCTATTGGTGAGCTGAACAAAAATTTGATAGCGTTTTTCCTTTTTCAAGATGTTCTTCAGAAATCAAACTTAAATGAAGAATTTTTTTTCCATACTTCTGAAAGTCAAATGATCTCAAGTATGAAATTGCAAAACATCAACCATCCAACAATATATCTCTTTCCATTATCTCACAAATCAAAACAAAATTATCTCGGAATTTGAAGTCATTTTTCAAACTTTTTAAAAAAGTTATAGGTTCATAAACCACCAAACTATCAACAACCAATATTGTATCTCTTTTCAATGTCTCACAAATCAAAACACAAATTATCTGCCAATTTCGTGAATCCCCCCTATCGTGAAAAAAAAACACATATCCCCCCTTAACTTTCAACAATCTCAATCATATCTCCCAAGAGATAGATATAATGGAACGCCATTTGTAAAACACTATATTCGGGTGTGTATTTTCATAATGACTCGACTGCACGAAGACTGGCAGGGCACGATGAAGCACTCATCGAATCTAATTTAAAACACACAACCATTACTGATGGAGAATGAGTTTCCTAGAAAGGAACTAACGTAAATTTTATCGAAATTTAAACGAGGATTTATAATTTAAAACACATCATTCTAATTTAAAAACATGGAATTTAAAACACAACTATTACTGGGTATGGTTGAGTTTCCTCAAAAGGAGCTAATTTTATAGAAATTAAAACAGGGAATTAATTCGAAATTAAAACACATCATTCTAATTTAAAAACTAATTTTAAACACACACAACCATTACTGGTGACGGTTGAGTTTCCTAGAAAGGAACTAACGGAAATTTTATTGAAATTAAAACAGGGATTTAACAAAAGGAATTATGATTTTAAATTATTTTGTGTATTACTAATCATTATGAAGTTGTTTCACGTCGTGGATGGCAACACCTCTAACGGGTTGTTGTCATTTGTTGCCTGGATTTACTTTTGTTTTGGTATTCGAAAATGAGTTTTCGAAGAATATTTTACTTATTAAATTTTTCAAATGCCAAATTTTTGCTATGTTGTTGATTGTTCAAAACATTTGTTAAAGAAAACTTGCATATTAAAAAGAAAAAATTATTTTCATTTAAATGGTCATTTTGAGAGTGAAACCGAGCAACTAAGGAAGGCGTAGTACGTGAAATCGAAGCAACCGATGAAATCCAGTACGGATACAAATGAAAACAAGAGCGTTACATCCTCGGAAACACTTCAATATAGTTAGATTTCGGATTATTTCTAGAAATAATGCATATAGAAGAATGCTTAGAACTGACGCAAGAAGTAAATAAAAATTTTAATTATGAGAATCATCTCTAAAATGGCATTTCGTGCGTGACGTCATGAGGTACCAAATAATCATCCATCATATAGTGACATCATAAGTAGTAAATAGTTGTTTTTAGTCATGTTTTTAATCGTTTGTACTTGTTTTTAATCATGAGTCAAAACTACAAAAAAACTTTTGAAAAGTTGATTTTTAAATGGTATTTTTCTTTTCGAATAAATAATTCATTGATATTTTGTATATTGATGCAAATTGTGCAGGTATTTAGTTGATATACCTTTTCATTATATCTGTTTCGTGCAGGAGAATTTATTTTGTAAACTTTTAATGAACCACTAAAGGATTTGAGTTTAAAAAATGGGCTGTTAATTTGTTGATCTTAAGGCGTTTCGCGTTAAGCTCAAATTTTAACAAACGATCTAACGAAACAAGGTCTTAGTATTTGGTTCCATTTGAACAAACGCAATACATAAGATAGCAAAAAGAGAAATATATGGTAAATTTTGAGGCTCTTTGTTAACTTTGGAAACTCTTTATTTACCATCCGTATGTTTGTTATTTGAGATGACTTAAGTATAAGTTTATTGGAATTATGCAAATTGGATTTGTTGCATGTTTGAATAGTGTGGTAATAAATTCCATGTAGTAATTTTGGGATAGAGTGTATGTTAAATGGAGATGGAGAGTTGAGGCAGATGATACAGTGTTAAAAATTTTGTGCTTGGTTTCACCATGATATTGGTTCCTAGTAGCTGCAACGGCTGTGTGGTGAAATGTTTCACCTTTTTTTCGGTGTTTGGTTGAACCATTTTTCTGGATTTGGAAACAAAAAACTGAGAAATGGTTCAACCGAATACCAAAAATATGGTTTAACGTTTCACCACACAGCCGTTGCAGCTACTAGGAACCATGTTTTTGGTGAAACAAAGTGCCTAATTTTTAACAGTGTAGTTTGGATAGTTAAATTGCTGTGCTTTTTGCAGGAGCCGTTTATATTTGTCGATTGAATTGTAGAATTCTGAGTGATTGCGTAATCGTTGTTCAATGCGCATTTAAACAAAACCTTATTAAATATGGATTGTAAAAGTCAAATTATCATTTTACAAGTATCGTAATTATCGTTTGTAAAGAGCAAATTTTGTTTTTACATGTATCGTAATAATTTTCGAAATGAAAAATTAAATTTTAAAAGTGCATATTGTTTAATGCCCGTGAATGAAATCGGTTAGTATTTTTAATTTCGAAACCGACCACCTCAGTATCGAAATAAACGAAATTATTCTATTAAGTTATGATCAATATAACTGGTTAACATCGAACGTGTATAAAATGTCGAAACACTGATGCCACAAAAATGCAAATGCAAAACTGTGGCTTGTGCTAATAGCAAATCTACATGAATGCAAAATCCTCAACAACACGATTAACAAATCCACCAAAGCTCCGTGCACAACAACAACACAGCTTTGTGCTTACATGAGAATGGAGGAACACAATAATCAACGAAACCCATGGAAGCGTCTGACAAAATGGCCGATTAACAATGTTTGCCAAACACACACCGCAATTGCACCCCCGAAGTGTCAATAGCATGTGTCGTGACAGCGCCATTAAAGAGATATAACTGTGCGACGAGGAGGGGTCACCTAAAAAACCAACGGCCATTGACAGCCGGATTAGGTTTGACAGAGTCATAACTAAACATTTAATTGGTGATATATTTGCATCTTTATCGCAATAAAGCACTTTGTGAACTTATAATACCAAATCAAATGAAATTTTTCAAATGCCAACATTCTCCAAAACTATATTTACTAAAAATTTCTTCTATCTTGCCCCTAAAAATTATGTAATAAACTACCTATTCACATAATAAATATAAATAAATATTATGCCTTTAAAAAACAACTTTTGAATTTTTTTATAAATATCGACGAATTTTATCTCTATTTTTTACTTTAATTTGAAGCATATGAATCAGATCTGGATGACAGCTGATTGCCACATTATGTTCTATCTTATTTGTTTTTGCTCGATTTTAACTATATATGTTTTTGTTCGCCTGTACGTTAGTTTTTCCCCTTGGCGTGTCACAGAATTTTTATATTGTTTCTTAGTTATTTTTTGTTCTTGTAATAATGAAGATTATTATTATATAATTAAGAGAAATGGGGTAAAATCTTCGGTTGAACTAGCATGATGGATGGTTTCGGTATACCTTCCTGCAATGTCATACACCAATGCACTAATGTTCGCATCTTTTCGAAATTTAGTCACTAATAATTTAATGATTATACAACAAACCTTTGGTTTTAATTCGAACGAATAAAAATCATTTCGTTTTTTTATACTCTCTTGGAAAATTAATTAAGGCATAATTTCGATATTATTTTCAACCTCCAAGAACCAAACTCCTTTTCCCCCCATAAAATATATCATTTACGCTATTGTCATCCCATCAGCAACCGCATACCAACAGCTCTTCGCGTGTCGCCAGTTCGGACCGATTCACACACATCCACCAAACTGTGGAATAACGCGGAATAAAAGGGCTTTTGGAGTGTGTGAGAGGGGCGGAGATCTTTTCTAAATGTTCTCCTTTTTTTTATGTTGGCCGCACGAGATTGCAGCCAGCGAGCCGTTCTGTACAACTTGCTAACCTACAAAACTCGCTGCCTACTTTCATAAAGATGTAACTCATCAACGAAAATTACTTCTAGGAAAGCAGTGTTGATTTGAGAGCTGAGATTCATTGTAATCTGAGCTTCAAAATTGGTAGCGAGAGCCGCCTAGATGGTGCCACAAAAAATGGCTCTCAGTCCTAGGAAATATGCCGAGTCTGCAAAAAAGCTTAATCCACCTAAGAAAGCAGCCTCATTACAGGACATCGCTATGTTAAATAATCTATTTCAGTTCAGCCATCTATTGAGAAATGCGCATACTATAGATAAAAATAATCCGATATCAGTTTTGCACAAAACAAACAAATAAAACTTCAAATACACTCAAAAATGCTGTAAAAACACATAATCTGTTCAAATTTTAAACTAATGTGGGGTAGAAAAATTTAAAAGACGACATAATTTTACAAAATTTATATAAATAAAATTTTTCAATGTCATTTGATTGCGTATAAGAACATTAAGAATCTTCATCATACAGAATTTCTCTTGACCTGACCAGTACCAGCAATATCCAAAGCATATTTGTATCTCATTCTATTGCACCACTAAGCCATCGCCTACAAAATCTACTGCAATCAAGTCATACAACCAGTAGTTCTCATTTTACATAAACATGCATTTCCAATTGCATCTACTATAATCAAAACACTCTGCAGTATTAGTGTAGGAAGGTAAGTTGGTACATATATTTTCCAGTTTGTGTGCTTGATCAGAGACTCACTTATGATCTTCGTCAAGTAAGACAGACATAATTTTTACTGAAACAGAGAGAGAAAATACACCCTGGGCAAAGGTGGGAATCAAACCCGCATTATTAGTGTATTAGTGTGCACTAAAGTATCTAACCAACTTTTGATATAAAAATATCCGTCACAACCTTATCAAACCAAGCTTGAGAAACATTGTCGCGATTTTTACCACGCAATGTTCCTGAAAAAGCGGTATTTATACCCAACTCGGAGCCAAAAGGGAAGGAATGCATCGGTTTATTTTTAGCAAAAGAGAAATGATAGAAAGGAAACGACCGATTTATCTATAAGCATCGGTGACTTATTGAAAAGCGATCTCGAAACGCGATCGAACAAAAACGGAAAACTTTCATTCTTTCTTTCAAAAATGTACCAATTCTTTTTTTTTTTCAATAATAAAAGCATTTGAAAATATTTAGTAATTGTTCAGTTTATTTTTTATGTTATTGCATTGAATCTACCTACATAACACATCGCATGCTTGCCATAATCGGGACCAATCTTTATAAAACTATAACTATGTCCCACATTTTAAATAGGTCGACAAAAGTCCAGTGCCAGTGATTTAAAAATATATATTTGTACGTTTTTAGCAATATAATAGGGAAAAAATGGCAAATACAGTTCATTTAACATGTGTTAAGCATTAAAGAAAACAATGCTAAACCTGCTAATAATACACAATGGCCATAATTCCAGCCTGTATTTTTTTTTAAATTTTCTGAAAAACATATAATTATAGAAAAGTACTTTTATTTTCTTTAAAAGATTTTTTATCTAAAAATATACTGTTTAAAATAAAAAATAAAAGATCTTTTCAGTTTTTACTAGTAAAAGAGTTCTAAAATGCAACCAAATAAGCCTTTTAACTGTTTGTTGAAACTCTGTATGTTCAAATACACTGTTAAAAAATTTGTGCTTGGTTTCACCATTATACTTGTTCCTAGTAGCTGCAACGGCTGTGTGGTGAAATGTTTCACCTTTTTTTCGGTGATTGGTTGAACCAGTTTTCTGGATTTGGAAACAAGAACCTGAGAAATGGTTGAACCGAACACCAAAAATATGGTTTGACGTTTCACCACACAGTCGTTGCAGCTACTAGGAACCATATTTTTGGTGAAACAAAATGCCTAATTTTTAACAGTGTAGCTCAGTTAGGATAGCGTTGGACTAAAGATCTGTTATTAGCCCTTTTCTTGCGCACCAGCTGATATGTTTTTTTCTTTAAAAACAACAGACTTTTTTTACAGTTTTACATATTTGGATTGGCATATATCCTCCTATTAACCAACACTAATTAATTCGACACTTTCTCCATTTTTCAATGCAATCCCAACATTAATTTACAGTGTTTTAGCCAAGTATATCCCTTAATACAATTTCTTTACCAAAACGTATCGTAAACAATACAGGTCATAGGCTGAGGCGATAGCGATCTCTTACTGATGGTGAGACCAGAAAGCGATGGTTTTGCGATCCCAATAGATGGTGTGGAGATCAGGTGTCATTATGTCATCTCTGCAAACATTGCCTCTTTTCTCAAATACTTAATGATGGAGCACTTACCACTACGATGGCCAGGGTTGCTATGTCGCCAAGGTAAGGTGATGATGAAATGCCAAATTAATAAGTTTCTAATTGGGTATAATGGAATTTAAGATGTAACAGATTTGAGTATATGAAGGAGACGTTTTTTAAATTGTGTTTTGGTATAAAGCTTGCTTGAAGAGTTGAAAATAAAAGAAATCTTCGTTCCCACAAAATGGATCATTTGGCGCCGTAATTTTGCGTATTCCATAAAAGAAACACAACAAAATATGACAGTGTTTGCATAAGTTTTGCAAACAATTGTACAGTGATGTTTTTTTATTGACTTAAGTATATCTTCATCGAAGTATGTTTTTTTATATTACATTATTTTGGTATTAACCTTTTACAAATAAAAAATAAGTTAATTTCACCTGACTTTACGAAAAAATGTTTAATATTGATCCAACTACGCTAAGGCATCTGACTTTAAAAAAACAACAACCAACCAGTAAAATCATCAATAAGTCTAAAGATCGCCAAAATCCAACACCTAAATCTCGCCAAATGTGAAAAAAAAAGTCCAGCTCCGCCTTCTTTGAAGCTATCTCTAAGGACGATTTAAAGCTATTAACCGATTTCAGCTTGATTAGCTGTCTCCGATGATTAAATGCGAGCTTTGGGCCCATGTTTGGGACAGTTGCTCACAGGCGAAGAAAACATCATAAAAATCGTGATGATGAGGTACGAAAAATGGTAATTTTATGGAAATTGCAAGTGGAACGATTAAAATTGAGAGAGGGGGGTGGGGAGAGAGGGATTATTGGGTGCTTGTTTAACAGCTTTTTTTTTATCTGTTGGATGTTGTGATAGGTTTGGAAACTTTCACATGAAATTGTTTGTAATTGGGTTTAAATGGTGATATTAAGGGGAAAGTTAATTTTTTGTGTGTGCATGTATTGGGAGTAAATGTGCTGTGTTTATACAATGTTGGTCTAGGGGAGTTTTTAATGGTAACAAAGAAAATGAGTATTTAAAGAGGTTCTGATGTTTCTGTTAGGAGTTTAGTGTTGATTTTCACATTTTAATTCGATTTTAGAAACTGATACAAGACCAAAACATCATGGTGTATCATTAATATGGAAAAAGTAATCAGTAAACAATATAATGGGGTAGCAGAATAGAATCGGAAACACAAATGCGACCATATTCAAATACGTTGGCATACACAACCAAAATGGGAAAGAATGTGGATAATCACCAAGAGATCGACCATATATGGTCCTAAAAATAAACTCATCAGTTTACTTCCTAACTATGAGACATTAACCATGAATGGGAAAGAAGTCATCAGTGTTAAATGGAATGGGCCCCGAAGCCTGTAACTGATGCCCCATACTTTTGTTCTGCCTATTGATATGGAGGATAATTTGGACCACAAACACCATAGTATTTCATGACTGGGGTGATAAGTCGTGGGTGTCTAAGAGTGGTTCATGGTATACAATAGTCATAAAATACTATGGTATTGGTCCACAAATACCATAGTATTTCATGACTATGGAATAAAATGAATACAGAAAGAAGTCTTCAGTGTCCTAAAACTGAGGACTCGGCCGCCGGAAGCCGGTGACAGGCCCCCATCCATTTAACTGCCCTTTAATATTCCGACTGCGGAGGAATTGTTGTTTGGCCGTCAAAAGATCACGCCAAACCAGCCCAAACAATGGGCGAGAAGACCTTAATAAAAAAAAGCACCATCCCGGGTTATTAGTCTCGCTTCGACGTCCAGTTACGTCTTCCCCAGCGAACGAGTCAAGGTCGGGACTCCTTTTGTCGAACCCCAACAATGTTCGAATTAGAATAAAAACCCACCCATGCTCGTCGGCAATTACCCGCGGATAACTGTGACTGTGGACCCTCGCATTATGTGTGTATGGCGTGCTGACAACTGGCAGGGAATAAATACATTTCGGTGGGATATGTGTGTTATTTGGTAGGAGATGTGTTTTGGATGGTCCAGTGAGCAACTTCGAATGGGACTGTGAAAGAGTGTTGGTGTGTTGTTAGATAAGGGTAGTAATTAATGGTTATAAAAGGTTCAGAAGTAAAGGCACAGTTTCAAGGATGTTTAAAAGTAAAGGCACAGTTTCAATGATGTTCAAAAGTAAAGGCACAGTTTCAATGATGTTCAAAAGTAAAGGCACAGTTTCAAAGATGTAATGCGCCCATGATGATACAACACCCCTTGTCCACCAAAAGGAAAATCAAGATGAAGACCAGTTTCTTCGGCATATAGATTACTGCAGGAAGTCTACAGAATTAACTCCAGCAGATGGTGCTGCAAGTTTCCACCAGTAACAACTAATACAGTAGTATAAAAATCAAAGTAACCCATCTCTACCTTGGGGATCCATTTGGTATACAATGGCTTGCATAAGGCCAGTAATTTTGATGACCCAGACGTGATATCTACACTACAATATTTGTTAGAATCTAGATGACTGGTAGTAATCAATTGGAAATGAGCGCCATCTAGCGTTGTGTCTAACTTGACGAGTGGTGGACCGCCACAAATACCTTTCACCAAGAAAACTTATACGAGTGTTTGGAAAAATATCTGTCATTGAAGTCAAGCAACATGGGGCTATGTCTGTATCTGGTTATACTCCACCTTTCCATTTACTTATCTTTCTATCCAATTATTTTAAGTAAAGAAATTTGAAACGAAATTTAAATTACTAAATTAATTAACAAATCGAAATGACATCCAATTACAAGGTATAAAAACATTTTTTAAAATATCAGTTGCTCAATCTTTAAGCTCCTCAATCCAGCTCATCCCGAAATACACAAATCTTCCTACCGCTACTCCGTTATTGCGACAGCTTCAATCGTTTTTCTCCGAATCCGGCGACGACCTTAGACTCCGCTAATCTCTCTCCTCGTCACCCGTGTCGTCGGGGTTCAGACGAAGCGGCAAAGCCGACGGGAGGCTCCCGAGCAGACGATAGCTTTTCTGTCTGTCTGTCGATAACTTTTACCCCGCCTACGCGACGAAGGGAGAGTAGGCTGGGGAACAGGGGTGAAGAAATATCCGAGAGTGGAGGATTTGTGAAAACGAATTTTATTTGAATTCATTAGCAACGACTTTGTGAATACCTTTTTTTTCCAATGGGGCTGCTTTATTAGCGGCTAAATCTTTGCAGACTCGGCATATTCCCCAGAAGTGAGAGCCATTTTTTTGTGGCACCATCTAGGCGACACGCTCACTACCAGTTTTGACGCTTAGATTGCAATGAATCTGAGATCTCGATAAATGTTAAAGTATACCGAGATTTAATTTTACCCAAGCCAAATGGGTACTCAAATGATCTTTTACATGCCACATAATCATAAGACATGCGTGCCCAAGATTTTCCCATCCTGAAAATATGACGACTTTGCCAGGGCTCGAGCCCGCAAACTTGGGCTTATGAGGCGTTGACGTAATGCCTCTCAGAAAAAAAGATGCTAAAGTTGAATTATCGTTCACTAGAGCTACACGAGGGCTATGAACACGGCGGGCTTCCTAATTTAGAACTACAGTTAAGTGACGAGCCGACATCTGAGTAAGCATCCAACGTCTATTTTAAAAGGCGACATCGTAGGAAAATTTTAAACGACGCTTTCTGTTTTTGTTACTTAATTTAAAAGTTTTTTTGCACCTAAAACTCGAATAAAATACAAGTTTATGAATTTTGCAGTTAATATCAAAATCTTCAAATGATGCGTTTTAGATTTTTATAAAATGATGCGTTGTGGAATTCTGTACATAGATGAATACAGCTAATTAAATACGAAGTATTTAAACTAATTAACAAAAAATTATAATACCGTCAAAACTTTACTCATGCTATGAAAAATAAATCATAGGTATTTTGATTATATGCATGCAATGAATAATAAAAGTGTAATTGGTTGCTGGGCAAACATTTCTAGCCAGAAAATACCATCAGAAACCCTTAGAAAATAAAATTAAAACTTTGCCAGAGCAAGCAAAACAATTTTTAAACAGAGGTATCCCCTTTCTCTTGAGCAAAAATCCGCATTAAAAAAACGCCAAATGAACAGAAATGTAGATTAATAACGCCAAAACGTGTGGAAACTCATTGCACGGAAGTTTCTGGAATGTTTCAGCCTAAAAATTAACGCTCTAAAAGAGAATGGGGGGTTGTAAAAACACCCACACCACAAGCGAAGAGCTGTTGGGTTCTGTGCAGTTTCATATCAACCCCGGGATCGAACAATTTTGTTCGTTTTTTGATGTTCTTTTAACTTCATTACACTCCCTGCTCCAGTTTCTGGTGTGCAGAGGGAATTATATTACGCAGATTTTTTTTATTTGGCTTAATTTTTTCATCCCCCCGTCTTTTCGTTAACATAGAATAATCGTCGTTTTAATAGAGCCTTAGTGTGAATAAAGCGCGCCAAGGACCGCCATTACGGAACAAGCAAAATAATGAACGAAAAAATAATAATCTTTTTGGGGAATCTGACCAAGAAAAGAAGGAAATTGTTTCGGGTTTTTTTAATATAATAATAAGAAGCGAGAAAAATTAAGATTTAGTTTTCCATTAGAAGGAGTCTTATCTGACTTTGGCTTCATTTGCATAACGAAAAAAAAATCTCGCCAAATGTGTAATAATGAGGACCTGTGCCAGAGATTAAGTCAGAATACTTTCCATGTAATCCAGGAAGTTTTTCCCTTATCTATATAAAAGGTAATTTGAACCACTCGAATGAATTTTGCTGAGACAGACATGTCTATTACTCAAATCCATTACACCCGCATTAAGGTATACTTTTCTAATTGAGCTTTTACTTAATGGATAAGAACATACTTATAGACGTTCCATTCGGTCGGATCAAAGTTTACACATTTTAAGTATTCACTTTTGCTTGAATGCCATTCCTTAAAAGTTTTCATATCGTTAGGCCTAATTATATATTGTACATGAATAAAATGTGTTCTTAAGTGAACATAATATATGGATATATGTCTAAATAAGTAAGCTTCTTCAGTTAGTCCTCAAGAATAGATTAAATAATGTGTTAGTAATGTTGTCGAAGATAATCATTACAACAATCCGTAATCACCAAGAGGAACTTCAAGTAAACACCAAGTTGATTTGATTTATATACTAAAATATTTGTTTACAATCTAGAAGACTGTTGGTTAAGCAGTGGTAAATCAACGCCATCTAGCGTGAATGTTATTTTGAGGTTGCGTAGGTGGCAGACCTCTACAGATATTATAGCTTAGTATTGTACACTCTTAAAACAAACGAGCGGTTTTAACTCAGTCTGAGTTAATTTCCACTCCTTTCCATGCCGAAAATGCACTTCCCTATAGGAGGGATTTCACTCTTTGCGGAGTGGTAAAAGAAAAAAAAGAAAACAATCTACGTCCTAACAGTGTTCCCACCTTCTGACCCTCGCCCCGTATTTTAGTGATTAACATCCATCGCCCCTTAATTTCATGTTATGTCTAATCATAATTGAGTTAATGTACTATAAACAGCTTTATAACACTTACTACCATTTATAAACAACCATAGAAGCTTTATCGGTCACTTTTAATAATAAAAAAAAAATAAACACATATTTAAGAACAAAGTGACTAATTACAGATATTTTTACTGGTTCTAGAAAATTTAAAGATTAAGTAAATTGGCTGTTTGGTTATGGTGGAGAATGGTTTTACTGTACAAAGTACAACATTATTTAATTTCCCCTTTGACTACTCGTCGCCGTCGCCCTCTGATCGCGTATTTTTTGCTCCTTGATACACAAATCGCCACTTGGGCGATCGCCGTTGGAACCGCTGTCTACACTCTAAAACGAGCGTTATAACTCAGTCTGGTTAATTTCCACTCTTCGTGCGAAAATGCCTCCATAGGATGATCATCTTGTTAGAGTGTAAATTCACAATTGTGCTCAATTTTATTCTGCAATAAATGCTAACTTTGGGTATTATGGAACAAATGCGTTTAAACACTTTTAAATGAAGCCTTTTTTTTCATATTATGTGGATTAATATTTTTAAGCATATAAATAAATAAGCTGAAAATTATGCTCATACTAGTTAAGAAACCCATCAGGAATAGTTAGCAGACCTTTCACCTACACTTCAACTTCCTTGTTTGCCGATCTAGGTTATTCGGCTCAAATTCATTTCAAAGAAGAAGAATCGCATCTCAGGCGCAATAAATAAATAATCTCACAACCGCTTAATTGGTCTCATTAGACTTAAGATTCCTCCCATATTCACCTAAGGAGTTGCACAATCTTTATGAACGAGGTTGTCATCTCTGTCTAGCGGCATGGCAGATAGAAAACCACATATCTATCATTTATAGAAGACTGTGAAGAATATGTTATATACAGTGTTAAAAATTTTGTGCTTGGTTTCACCATGGTATTGGTTCCTAGTAGCTGCAACGGCTGTATGGTGAAACGTTAAACCATATTTTTGGTATTCGGTTGAACCATTTCTCATGTTTTTGTTTCCAAATCCAGAAAAATGGTTCAACCAAACACCGAAAAAAAGGTGAAACTTTTCACCACACAGCCGTTGCAGCTAATAGGAACCAATATCATGGTGAAAGGAACCAATATCATGGTGAAAGGAACCAATATCATGGTGAAAAAACCAATATCATGGTGAAAGGAACCAATATCATGGTGAAACCAAGCACAGAATTTTTAACAGTACATGAAACTGCTATATGGAAGAGTTTGTTTCTTTCAAAATCTGTTTTTGAAGAATTTATTAGGAGTGATAGATATGTAAATACAAAACATGTGTTTCCGTAAACGGGAATGGATTTGAAAAGAAAATATTGAATTTTAGTACGATTCAATCAAATAGATGTTGAATTTTTGTTTATTTCTTTTTATTTAAAGTATAAAAGAGGGTAAACAAGATTAAAAAGACTTTTCAATTAACGTAGCCAAGTGGCAATAGTGTATCTCGGTACTTCATTTTGTCTGGTTGGTATCGTTTTTTGTTTCTGGTATATATTTTTGTACTTGTACTGAAGCGATTTAATCTGTAGAGCAGTCACCAATCAAATGCATACTCGTGTAGCAAAGAACATACAATCATTACGCTCCTGTACCCGATTCCTATAAAAACAGGCCATAAAAACCATAACTGAAACCATCCCTTCAGAATCAAAATTATTTCGCGCTAAAATAGCCAGGCATTAAAACAAGCTACCCAAAACCATAAACTTTCCAATCATACCAGTGGTCAAACACGGCAATTTATTCGAAAGGCCATTCTCTAAAGGGGTGAAATGGGGAAGGGGATGTTCCAAATAGCCTTTCGATCGCTTTTGATCGAGCGGGGCCTGCAAATAGGAGAGGGGTTTAGAGCGTAACAGATTTTGACATCCAGGACATAAAACATGTGCCCTCTGCATTTGTTTAATGGATCTTCGTAGTTCGTACTGCGATTGAAATGGAATTGATTTGGCTGGGGGAAGTGGACAGGAATTATGTTGGGGGTTGAATTTGAATACGGATCAGTAATAGGTTATGTTTCAGTAGTGTTAATCGTAATTAAGTTTAAAGTTATTTGCTGAATCCTTAAGTACTGGAGGAAACTGTGCTTTGCTTTGAATCTTCACAAAATAAATACATTTTGAAAAAAAGTTGTGTTAACTTACAAGTAAATTCTTTACAATTCTCGAAAAAAAAGACCGTTGTGCAATGTTGTTTCTGCATTTATTCTATCAGGGTATAGAATAAGTGCTGATAGATTTTTATTATTTGGTTCAAGTTAATCTACTTTGCGATAAAGGGTCCCTACACTACGAACGATTCGTAGATTTACCGAAAAATAATGTCCAAGATCAAATTTTTTTCTTAGACATTATTTAAGGTAAAAAAAGGATAATTTAGTGCTTATGAGTTTTTCTAACAGTTTACAATAAATACCTAAAAAATTGTCAGTTACCGTCACTAATGTTCTGCTGCTGCCAAAACGCAACAAGAATTTTAATAAAGTATATGTTGAGATAGTCTTTTACGAACATAAGAACCAAACACATCTGCCCAGTGGGGGCGTCAACCAAATACCATTGTTATCAACTCCTCTTGACCCTTCCAGAATCCCATAATTAACGCCAGTCCAATTCGGGTATTTGGGTTGCCCACATCTTTGTCCATTGATTGGTGATGACTTCGTTTACTCCACAAATAAACGGCCTGTTTGTTTTTTATTGGTGCTTTGTTTCCACCAATTAGGTATGCGTTATTAGGTTCCATTGAAAAATTTTTCCGGATACGATCTGTATTGTCCCGGGCTCAAGTAATGGAACTATCAATTGGAGATCTCGTATCTTATATTGTGGGGGTATGAGATAGTTGGAGGTATAGATGCTATCTCGATTCCGTGTTAATCAATTACCTAATTCGAGTTGTACAAGGAGGTGTAATAATCTTATTTGAAGTTAGAGGTATGGAGATTAAAAATGGTTTTATTAATTTGGTAAGTTAAATAGGCGATGACTGACTTGCAGTTTAAAAGGCGATGACTGACTTGCAGTTTGCTAGAATTTAATTGAGACGCATTGTTGGATTCATTTAAATAATTATAATATTTCTTAGTAATGCAATATATTTTGTGCTCTGCTTTTGTTCGTTACACGTAAAAGTCTTCTTTGATTACCATTTACTATAACATTTTACTATATTCCAGAATGAATATTTTGAGATTTACTTCTAAGAGCCTGTTAAATGTATGGTCTTATATTTAAATTAAATAAAAACTCAAATTAATTTAATAAAATACTTTTTAAAAAAAGAAATACACGTAAAACATGCAAGAATAAGTTTCAATGACAAATTAAATATCTGTTTATTAAATTGCACCTAAACTTGCATTCCAATACTACTTTTCTTTTGTTACACAATTTGCAACAATACAACCACGCAACAAATTCACTTGTTTTTCATGTTCTCTATTCATAAAGCAGCTTTACAACTGACTATATATATTCTAAACTCTGAATTCCTTTACTACTGACTTTGAATTCCTTTACAACTGAGTAGATATTCAAATACTTCAACACAAAACACTTGGGCAGACATCAAACAAACACCAATCTAGTTGCCCAACTCCGAAGGTGAGACACTTAATATTTAAGACACAGTGGAGCCTTAATTGCTGTCCGCAATGCCCGGGCCCTATTTTAGCGCTCTGCATTGTTGTGTACAATGTCAGCCTACACGTCATGCAATTAGCAACGCAGAAGGACACGGTGCAACAATTGAACCATCACTCAAGATATTGACATGTTGTGGTTGCAAAACGCTATATGAAAGCAGCGGACGAATACATTGTTAGGAGGTTTGGGAGATACTTCATTTGTACATTTATTTTTACTTTCAATTAACTAATATGAAATATAAGGTAATGAAAGTATTGCGACGGAGTCGATCATCCGAATTGGAGATTTTGTGTTTTCGACACGTTTTGGAGGGAGCTGATTCTAAAAAAGAAGGAGTATTGGTCAGCCTGTCTGGTCTACGACAAACATATAATATGACTAATTCCAAGAAAATAATTTGTTTGGTAACTGGAATACATAAATGTTTTTATATGCATGTTAAAATGTATATTTTTAAAAAAACATGTTAAAATGCATATTTTTTAAAAACATGTTAAAATGCATATTTTTTTTAAAACATCTTAAAATGTAATTTTTTTAAAAACATGTTAAAATGCATATTTTTTTTAAAACATCTTAAAATGTAATTTTTTTAAAAACATGTTAAAATGCATATTTTTTTTTAAGCATGTTAAAATGCATATTTTTTAAAAACATGTTATCCAAAGTTATCTATTTTAAACGTTTGCATCCGTAAAACTTTTTAAGAATACTTTTATAGATCCTACCAATCTATTTCCTAGAATGTCTTTTATATGCTGCATTAAAAACTCTGGAGTTTGAAAACGTTACCCCCGTGCTTTTATTCCAAATCAAATAAAGCGGCTGGAAATAAAACAGCTTTAAAGCGCAATTCATAGCTCTTCTCTTCCCTAGCGTATGTCTTTTATTTCTGTTTAAGGAAACTGCTTCAACTTTGCAGCATGTAAAATGGTTTAAAACAATGTTGCTTTTTTGAAAACCTTTTTTATTCGTACATCATAAAGCAAAAGGTATTCTTAAATTCTATTGTAAAAGTGTGTTTTAAGGATTTTCGTTCTGAATAATTTTAATACTTGTAGCACAGTTTTGAAACTCATTTATGCCACACACCAAAATAAATTTCTTTTAATTTATTATTGAAAAGAAATAAAGTTTCTCGAGGGATTGTTGTTTATGGCAATGGTGATTTATTTATAATATGGCTTCTTATACTTTTTAAATGAACATTACATTTAGCAGTTTTTTCACTTCGATTTTTTTTTCTGAGATTTTCAATGTCGTCTTATTTCGATGCGCTGAATTTTTTTTACGTATCACACTTTCCTGCAGCACTTGTAATTTCGGCTATGAAAGTGGTTGACAGACGGGCTGAACGATTATAATACCATCCACTTTTTACCCTATAAACGTGGTGTATAAGCTAATAAAGAGTACTCACTGTGCGTGGGCCTGTACGAGTGTACCGCTCTGGCCGCGGCCGGGGACGCGTAGTAGGTGGCGGGGTTGACCGGGTTTCCGTTGGCGTCTAGAGAGTGGAAGAAAACGTCCACGTCATCGGGGGCCAGGAGGGGGTTGCTGCCCCCGCCCCCGTCTCCCCCCCGCGGGGGCTCGTACGGCCAGCGGTGGCCCCCCTGCTCGTCCATCGCCCCCACTTCGAGGGTCAGCTTGACTCGGGGTGGGATCACCGACACAGAGAGATCTGGAAAGAGAAGTGGATGAGTTGTGAAAAAGGTGGGCCAAGTTGGTTTGGGAACTAAACATTAAGTTAGAGAGATATCAGTTAGAGAGATAATAGATCTTAGAGAGAGAGAGAGATAATATAGAGAGAGATAATACAGAGTTAATACGCAGATAGATCTGGAAAGAGAAATGGATAAGTTGGTGTTGGTTTTGAGTGAGAAAAGGAGGGAAAGCAAGCTTGGGAGTAAACACTAACTTAAGGAAATAATATAGAGAGATCGGATTGAGATTGGGAGAGATAATATATTTTAGAGACGGATAATAAAGAGTTAATACACATATAGATCTGGAAAAGTAAAATAGGTAAGTTAAAGTTGGTGGTGGTTTTAGGTGAAAAAGAGGAACAATCCAGCTTGAGAACTAAGTATTAGGGTTAATATATGCATTTGAACACAAAAAGTCATCTTGTACTAATACGAACAACGAGCCTCAAAAATTCGCAGTTTGTGCGAGTAGGTGAATGCTTCCTTTCTCCGTACAAGGCAATTTAGTGCCTAATTAAGTGCTCTCTAATGTAATAGCAAACATTTTCTCATTCCTATTCAGAATAAGTTACATGTAGTAATGTTACCAAACATTACAAAACTCTGTGTAAGCCGGTGTAACCTTCCCACAGAGACTAAGGAACCAGTTCAATTTTAAATTTTACATTCAATATACATATAGTAGCACAAAACTGGGACAAACTATTTTTTTGACCCAGCTGTAAAACATTTATTTTTGTTAAAAGTTCATAAAAACAATTACATTTAATTTTTCAGAAATAAATTTAAAATAATCGACTTTTAATTTCCACTTTAAGTTAATTCTGTTTTGATTTTGCCATAAGAGGAAAAAACAATTAATTCCTCTTTCCATTATTAATAATTACCTCATTGCTTGTTATCAATTACCTAAATTGAAGAAATCAAAATTTAATCAACTACATAGATATTTTAAATGTATGTGTATGAATTCAATGCCGTATCATTGGTGAAAACCTATTATTGAGATAATATCGGTACCTATTCTCATTTCAATTTTCATCCTTATCGATTTCGTACATGGTTGTTAGGCATGGTTTTCAATGTCTGATTTGAAATCATGCTAAAATTATAATAATTACTTTACGGAATAATACATAATAATTATTGATTGCAAATATATTTTATGGAAATGGTGTTTCTAATTTATTTCAAATTTTACTAATGCACTATTGTATATTATACATTTCAAATGATTAAGAAATATTTCGGATGAGAGCACTCGTATTTGAGTAATGATTTCATTATTAAATAATTTTACAAATTTGTTTTAATATATCATGATTTTAATTTTCAAGAAATTCCAGGAGCTTTTAGAAACAAGCTGAGAAAATCGAAAAAGTTCTAAGAGCTTTAGAAAAATGTGATTCTAAAAAATTAAGTTTAGTCGAATGCAACTAATAATAATAATCGAACGTTTTGTATTAAAATGTAGTTGCGTAATGACTGAAGAATATATTTCAACAGGAACTTTCAAATGGTTCGAAATAATAATCTATACACTTTTGGAACCACTATGATTGTTTTAAAATCGTTCTTTTTATTGCATTGTAATAATATATGTAAAGAACTAATTTAATAAACAATTTCTCATTTTATGATGAAGTCAAAGCATTCTAAGAGTATTTATAATTGCTTTTAAGCTTAACGAAAAAAACTTACAAACAAATTTTGTCATTATACATAACTTATTGAAGCAATTTTAAAGCACGAAAATATGTTTTATTTTAACTGAAAAATTAAAGCGAAATTCCTGCAATGGATAAACTGGAATGCGAAGCATTCAGACTGAAACAATATAGAAAATTGAGAAAGAAATTCGCTGTCACATTTATTGATGGACATCCGAAAGAATTTCATTTTGAAGACCGTTACAAAAGAGCGTTTAGTCAAAAGTATTGTTGGCAGACAGGCGTTTCCTTTTTTTGAAATATTTTTCGAAGGAGCATTTTTACAGAAAAATCGCAGCTACTCCCAAACTTGCTTTTAAACGTTGTGATGACGTATTCTTTGGACAGTATGAAGACATTCATATGTACATCTTTTTTTAAGTAAAAATATTATAATCTGTAAGTCTGGTTTCTGGGATAACGTAACATAAAACATGATTTTTTATATATGTTTAAAAATATTATAATCTGTAAGTCTGGTTTCTGGGATAACGTAACATAAAACATGATTTTTTGTATATGTTTCGTAATCGATTTAATACTTATTTGATTTATTTTTCATCTTTGTACTAATAGTTGATTGTAAAGCGTAAAAAAGTATAATTATAATGGTTCTAAAGCCCTTTTAAAGTAGTAAAATAATATAAATTATTTCATGGTATCAATTGCAAGAAAATAAAGATTTTACAAACATTGTAATAACAGTGTCCGATCCCAAGGGTCTAATCACTCCGCCTAATGTGTCTTTCCTGTTCCATGTAGGAGACTCCTAAACTTAATTTTCTACATCCACCCTGGCTGGTTCGAGCCATGCTTGACAACAGTTATTATTATACAGTTGTACCAAAAAGGTATTTGAATTACCATAATGGACGTATTCTTTGGACAGTATGAAGACATTCATATGTACATCTTTAAAAACTCTTTGAAGTAAAAATATTATAATCTGTAAGTCTGATTTCTGTGGATAACGTAACATAAAACATGATTTTTTGTATATGTTTAAAAATATTATAATCTGTAAGTCTGGTTTCTGGGATAACGTAACATAAAACATGATTTTTTGTATATGTTTCGTAATCGATTTAATACTTATTTGATTTATTTTTCATCTTTGTACTAATAGTTGATTGTAAAGCGTAAAAAAGCATAATTATAATGGTTCTAAAGCCCTTTTAAAGTAGTAAAATAATATAAATTATTTCATGGTATCAATTGCAAGAAAATAAAGATTTTACAAACATTGCAATAACAATTATCATACAGTTGTACCAAAAAGGTATTTGAATTACCATATATGGTTAGTGAAAGGTTTTACGATAGTTAAAATATCATTTGGCAAGAAATCTACTATGTAAGGATAGTAACATTAAATAAAATGAACTCCACTTGTTAAAAACACAAAAACATCTTAACTTATTAGTATAAAAATTTACACATGAAAGTAAGATATTTTAAATTTGTTAGTGCTTTATATAAAGTAAAATATTATACCGCAAAGAAATACAATACCCAAATAGATATATTCAATAAAAAAATGACACCATGCAATATAACGTTTTGTAATGGTAATAAGGTAAAAATATCACCCCACAAAGAAAACCACTTTTTTTAAGACAACCAAATTAAAATAAAATCGTTTAACTGGTGTCGCAATATAACCTCTGAACTTATTCTACAAAAAAAGATAGACACACAAAAGTAGGCAATTCTACGTAGGTAATGGCTAAAAAGAACAAAATATCATACGGCAAAGATATTAATCCATTAACTACGATTAACAAGAAAGTTTACACGTGTAAATATGCTCTCTGTTAAGTTTGTCAAAATAAATAAAAAATAAGAAACATGAAGACCTTAGCCCTGAGCTATTTATGTATTGAAAAATTAAGTTGCCCTAAAAAAGAACTTTAAAAACTTAAAATCAACTGTTATATTCGGAAAAGAAAGTTTTAAGGGGGAGTGGGCGCGCTGGACCGCGGGTCTCCAAAGCAAAGTGCATCAGTGTTAACCTATGGAGAAAAGAATATTTTCTCTGCCACATTTCTCCGGCTGTATTGAATATTTTTACAAAAGGATTTTTTTATGTAATAAATGTAGCTGGCTTACAGGTCCCGATAATCCCACTTTTTGAAATGGGTTCGCATATATTTTTTTAATTTTCAATAAATAATTTTACACAAAATATTCGAAGCAATTTCAAAAAGTGGGAAGATAGAGACCAGCAAGTTATCTACATTTATTATTTAAAAAAAAAACCGTTAGTAAAAATATTCACTACAGCCGGAGAAATATGGCAGAGAAAATAATTTTTTCCCCATTGGATTAACACTGAGGCACTTGAGTTTGGAGACCCGCAGTCCAGCGCGCCCATTCCCCCTTAATGGCATTCACAAAATCGTCCGGTGTTAACTTTTCTTTTTCTAAAACAGACTCCTAAAAAAATTTTCGTACAAAAAAATGATCTTCGATGGAATTTTCTTCCATTCACTTAGCTCCGGAATTGTCTTTATCATTTTGAGCGACAGCGATGTTTATCTGATTGCGCATCCATTGTCTTTATGCCTGCCTATCCAGCCAAAATGAACCACTGTAATCCAATAGACGCTTCTTCACATTGTCCATTATTATACGGTGTGCGAAGATCGGGGTGTAATTTGGAGCGTCTCTTGACAGGCCCAAAGAGCTTTGACCCAATCCCGACAAGAGTTTATTTGTCTTGGTACTTTTTATGAAGTGAAAGTGACTCAATTTGCATTTCTACACTGTAAAAATTGACTTGGTTTCACCAAAAATATGATTCCTTGCAGCTACAAGGGAGGTGTGATGAAATGTTTCGCCGTATTTTCGGTAGTATTAGGTTGAATCATATCTCAGGTTTTTGTTGTGTAAATCTGAAAAATGCCAAAAATATGATTCCTTGCAGCTACAAGGGAGGTGTGGTGAAATATTTCGCAATATTTTCGGTAGTATTTGGTTGAACCATTTCTCAAGGTTTTGTTGTGTAAATCCGAAAAATGGTTCAAACGAACACCGACACTTTGGTGAAACGATGAAAAAGGTTTTTAAAAGTGTAAATAATAGTATATAAAAAGTTTGAGAGAATGTTTAATTTCCACGCTATTAATGCTCACATTGATATTTATTTAGACGTCTTACATTTCTAAAGTTGCCCATTAATCTCTTAAGAATGTGCTTAATTCAAAATGTTTATTTTTTTAAGCGGTTAAGGTTTGCAATAAAAGTTTATTTTAAATTATATTTTAACATTGGAGTTGTCTTATTAAGCAATTCGTTTGAAATAGCAAACAATTTATATTATAATAAGGCTTTTTTCTAATAAATAAACGACTTTTTTAATACCTAATTTTAGATTACAGAAAAATGAATTGTATATGTTAATTGTTAAAAAAAACCCGGCTGCAATAAAGAATTGAATTTTCGAATTCGAGTTAATTACAATCGGTAGAGAAGATTTTTTTTAAATTTCATTTGTACTTTGTTATTATAAACTATATTGGAACGCAATTAAAGTGATTTGAAGAATGAATGCACACTTTTTGGAGGTCAATGCATTTATGAAAAGCATTTTAATAGATCAAATTAATATCATTGTTTTTGAGTGAATAGTTTGTGATGATGACCTGGTTTGTATAAGAATTAAACAATCGTATTTGATTATCGAAAAAATCAATAGAGAAATGGATTTTAATTAAAAATAAGTTTATTGTGAATTGTTATTAGCAATATAAAGAACGAAGTGCTTGATTTTCTGTAATAAGCTAAAACGTCTTATAATTAAATGAATATAATTTTAGATCTTCAGCTTACAAAACAGGAAAAAAAATTCTTATTCCAGTTTACAATGCACAATATTGTAAGAGTTTATTTGAAATAATATATTTTTTTGTAACATTTATGTAGCACTTGTTAAAAAAAAATAAACGATTTCTTTTGGAGTACTTGCAATTTTAATTATTGTTAAATGATGTACTTTCTTATTCAGATACGAAAATGTGGGATGTCAGCTGAGAATTATGAATTTTTTCCAATAAACATGAAGCCCGAATCATCTTTTTTTAAAAATTGAATTTTTTGCCGCTTCTTTAGATTTTTTCACACCTACAGTCCCTGGACAAATTATTAGACGCACTGTAAGATTTCATGTAAAATATTAATTACCGGGTAATATTGTACCTACATATTTGTATAAATACAAATATGTAGTCTACAACAATTCTTTTGAATAAAAATCAATAATATTGTAGTTTAAATATACCATTATTGCATAAAAACTCTTAAGAAACATAAAATTACTAAAAAAAAATACAGTGCGTCTAATAATTTGTCCAGGGACTGTAAAACCATATTCACTTCACAAAACTCTTGAATCAAATCCTGTTTATCACCATTACGCGAACAATCATCATATATAGAAAGATCAATCCAACAATAACGCAACGTTTCACCTAACCCGCCCCAAACTCAGTGAAGCGGTTCTCATCATATATCACTCTACGGTTGTAGGATTGATAAATGGGTGGAAAATGGCAAAAGTTTTGCGGCTACTGCAAACCGTAACAGCGGGGGTCTAATTCACTGCTCGGGCCCTCACGCCCCCTTCGATGGTAGCAATTTTCTACCTGCTCATGCATCGACAATAAGTTCATTTTGCATTGGTCATATGTTAATGGTTGGGAATGAAGTATTGGCAATAAATTTCGCGTTGGTCATATTTTAATGGCAGAATGGTTATGGTTTCCAATGTGGATAAAGTATTGGCAATAAATTTATATTGGTCATATTTTGATGTTTGTGGTTTCCGATGTGGACGAAGCATTGACAATTAGTTCATTGCATTGGTCATATTTTAATGGATGTGAATGAAGTATTGACAATGAATTCATATTGGTCATATATTTAAATGGCAGAATGCTTATGGTTTCCATGCTTATGGTTTGTAATATGAATGAAGTATTGGCAATAAATTAATATTGGTCATATTGTAGAAGTTCTAGAAGTAGAAGAAGTTAGGTTTCCAGTGTCGATGAAGTATAGACAATAAGTTCATTGCAATGGTCATATTGCAATGATTGTGGTTTCCAATGTGTATAAATTATTGGCAATAAGTTCATATTATTATTAGTCATATATTTAAATGGTTGTGGTTTCCAATGAGGATAAATAATTGACAATAAGTTTACATTTGTTATATTTTAATGGTTGTGGTTTCCAATGTGGATGAAGTATTGGCAATACGTTTATATTAGTCGTGTTTTAATGGTTATGGTTTCCAATGGTGAATGAGGTATGGGCAATAAGCTCAAATTGGTCATATTGTTAAGAATTAGATTTAGGATTTTGTTGCGGTTTTCAATGTAGAAGAATAATGGTGCATTGGTCATATTTTAATGGTTGAGTTTGCCATGTTTCAGATGTGGTTGAAATATTGTCAATAAGTTCATATTAGTCAAATATTAATGGTCGATTTTGATGTCGCTTCAAGTTGAGGATTAAGAGGAAAATAATTTTGCATTGATCATATATTAATGTTCGATTTAGTAGTTGTTTCTTTTCGATGTGGATAAAGTATTGACAATAAGTTCACATTGGCCATAGCATTTAAATGGCCGTTTTAATTATAGTTTCCAATACAAACGAAGTATTGGCAATAAGTTCGCATTGTTAATTGTATAACGGTCGAATTCGTTGCAGTTTTTGAAGTTGATAAAGTATCGACAAAACTTCAGGTTGGTCATATTTTAATGGTCAATTATGTAGTGGTTTCCGATGTGTAAATATTGACAATAAGTTTGCATAGGTCATTTTTTAATGGTATAGTAGCATTCACTGTGTGTGTGTATTAGATGAAGTATCGACTGCCAATTCATGTTGGTCATATTTTAATGGTAATTTAATTGTAGTTTCAAATTTGGATGACGTATCGACAACGATAAGTTCACATTGTTTCTATTTGAAAGGTATATATTTCTTTGTGTTTTCCAGTGTGGAAGAAGCAAAAAATTAGTTTGATTTTGTGTTTTTGAATGTGAATTCAATTTGGTAATATTTAAAGGGTGTAGGTAGCTTAATTATTAAATTCTAATGTGGATGAATGAATAGTATGTGAAATTTTTATGTGTTGGGTGTAAAATATTAGTTATAGTAATCTGAATAGTTTGACAAACTTTTATAATTGAGTTTTAGCAAAGGTTACAATCATAGAAATGATATAAGTCTCTAATGTTGATGAAATAAAATACATTGTTAGACAAATTTCAATAATTTGTGGTTCGGAGGAAGAAATACCGTGAATTATAAGACAGGACACACTTTAGAAAGATCTTATGTCACTTAAATTAATATTTTATTCGGGCTTTTGTTAAATTTTATTTTACGTTAACGGGGGGGAAAAAGTAACTTTTCGTAAAACATTATTTATTTTCAGATCATGATAGCTTATTTCCTTTTGTCCACATAATAAGTGCTTGTAAGTAGTAATTGTTATTGTCAATAGATTTATACTCTATAAAGTATATTGATTAACCATTACTAGCCCTTTTGCGGTTTTCCTTGTATTCTAAATACTTAGAAGGAATAATTCAACAAATAGCGATATCTTTTTTTAAGGCAAAGGCTTTTGTCATTATTAAAGGGTTATGCTATTTTTTCCTATAATTACTTTCAATTGGTACACTGTAAAAAAAACTGTAAATTTACGGTCATTTGCCCTTCAATTTTACGGGCAAGGGCCGTATTCGATGGAATACGGTTTGACCCACTAAATAAACGGCCATATCCCTTAAACTGTTAGAAAATGAGGGCTATCCCCGTATTTTTACAGTTTTAGCCCATCTATTAGCAAAATTACTGCACCACCCCTAAATTTACATCCGGCAGGGAAAACCCCTTCATTTTCGGTTTTGAGAATAATACTGCAACCGTAACGTTTTTCAACCCGGTGCCGGTAGAATCAAAACCAAACAAAACAAACAAGGAAGACGAATGACGAAGCTGCATGTCCTGTGGTTCTGTAGGAATGCTAATTAAAAGTAAGTACAATTTTATTGTTTCTTTAGTTGAATGTATTATCATTTTAAATCTTAACGATTATGTAAAAATTGCCACTTTTTGTATTGTATATTTAAAGCAGTCAAAAATAATCAACAGCTCACTATCCAAAACGAAAGCATTATAGAATTTTTACATATTCGAATACGTTACAACTTTTGTAATGCGATTTTTGTATAACTTTTTTTTACAAATATCATATAAATAATGTTTGCAATATTTCAGGGATTGTAAAAATTCGTTTTTAAAATGTAATTAAGAAATTATATGTCTATGCTGGTCACTGGTCAAAACATTTCTTGTAGATAGAGATAGCTGATGTTTTGGTGTAGAAATGAATTCTTGCATCTAGAATTTAATGTATACTTCATTCTAAGTTTTTAATATCGCCAACTGTTTTTTATTTGAATATTATGATTAGTTCTAAAATTCAACGGTCGCTAAATAAATACGATTATCGATATTCTTCTAAATATCGATAATCGTATTTATTTCTGACTTATTGGAATGTAGATTTTAAAAGTTAGTTGTTGGACAAGGCTTAATGCGATCATTTACTATAAACATCTAGCTCCTTAACAACTGCATTAAATGCTATTTATTTAATGCAATAAATTTATTAATTCAATGTAAAAACTGGAGATTCAGACGATAATAAATAATTTATTGTTTGGACAAAATTCAAGGTCAAAGTTTTTTTTGCGAATGTGTCTGTAAGGCATAAAAAAAGTTTCATTTTTCAAGAATAAAATTTTATTTGGGCAAATTTATCGGATTTGTGCGGTAACTTTTATGCTTGAATTATTTGTTTTCCATTGAAATATTTTGTAAAAATTATTATTTCAGCAATAAAAAAAGTAATTGTAGAATGAACCATGACAGTGTTTTCATTACCAAAATACTATATTTTAATTACTTAATAAAGGACCTACTGCTGTTAGAATTTAACTATTTTTTTATGCAGAGCAGGTTTATGACCCTTATTACTTGGAAGCGCAAACAAATTAAATTTTACTTTAATTTAGATTATTTTTAATAGCAATAGACCAACACAATTCTTGGCAACGGCAAGTCAAAGTTGATTTTGCGGTTTCCTCAACATATTTATCTAAAATTTATTGCCATCCTAATATCATTATATTGACAGTTGTGATTATTAGGGGAGCTTTTTTTTAAAAAAATTCAACAAGCATAAAATAGTTGTTCTTAACAAGTTTATATATTTAGAACTATTGTTGTTGTTTCTTAGTCCCCTGCAGAAGGAAAGCCTACACCAAGAGAACAAACATCATGGCGAAGCTACTGGACTGCATAGGAATGTTAATTTGAAGTAAGTAAAATTTTATTGTTTCTTTAGTTGAATGTATAAATCTTATGATGGTTTGTATAAATCTTAATGATTCTGTAAAAATTGCCCATTTTGTTTTGTATACTTAAAGCTTAGCGGCTGATGTTTACTTCCTTCTAAGTTTTTAACGTCTTAAACTAATTTTTATTTGAATATTCTGATCTAAAATTCAACGGTTGCTAGAACAACAGAATTTATCAATTCAATATAATTAACTGAGTTTTGTTGAATGTCTTATGTGGTTTTTTTTAGAATTAAATAAATTTCCTGACTTTTAGCATTGTTTTTTTTAAAAAAATAGTTTATTGTTTTGTCAAAATTCAAGGTAAAAGTCAATTTTGTCTTGCGAATGTGTTTGTAATGCAAAAAGAATTAAATTTTTCAGGAACATCACAATTTTAATTCGACAAATTTATCGGATTTCAAAAATTGTCATTTTTTTGTATTTGAATTATTTGTGTTTCATTGAATAATTTTTAAAAAAATTATTTTTTCAACGATGAAAAAAATGTTTGATTGTAAAATAAAACTAAGACAGTCCTTTCGTTACCAAATTACTATATTATTACTTAAAACCAAGAACCTACTGTGGCTTTTGGTGATAGGGTATTTTACGGCGAAATTTTTGGGTAGATGGCGCTGGTAATAACTGCATGGTATTGTAGGTAGGTGACGTTGGCTTTATGTGCATGGGATTTGGTTTTTAATGCTTTTTTGTTATTTCTTATACTTCCGTTTTAACAAGTAGGTATGAGTTTTGAACGTCCATTATTTTTTCCAGATTTGAAGACAGATGGCAAGTTATTTTTTGTAATGTTTTTTAGTCATTTTGCTCAGTTAATTTTTATTTTATGTGTAGGTTTGATTTTTGAACGTCCGATTACATTTCTAGATTGGAAGAGGTCTGGTAAGTTAGCTTTTTAAAAAAAAATGCTTTTTCGTAGTTTCTCAATAACATGTAGCTATACTATTCCCCACACCTAATCGCTTTGTAACAAAAAATTATCTTAAGTACTATTTTATAGTTTGTTCTTTTAATACTCATATTTCTGTTATTTTAATTTTTAAGGAGGAAACAAGTTTGGAACATGTTCTGCAGGATAAAAATATGCCTTTATATTGCTTCCTTCAGTGAGTGTCTTTTTTTATTTACCTAAATTTAAGTTGAATCGCTAAAGTATATTATCACGTGTTGGTAATTTTTTTATTAAAGTTGCATGAGTTTGGGATTCCCATTTGAGGATGGGCAAATATGATGAATGGATCAAAAAGTGGATGTCAAACAATGTGTTTCACAAAATGTGATTTCTTTTCGCAATTTTAAAAAAAGGCAGTGCTAGAAGTGTGGGTAGATACAGGGTGACATGTCCTTTTGTATATTGTTTTTTAGATGCTTTCACTCAACAAAAAACAAAAGCTTTTAATCATCATAATTTCAGTTCTCATTTATCAGCCAAACTATTATAGTTCATTCTGCAAGAGCTGAAAAACAAAGTAACGACCTAGCCTGCTCTCTTTAGTTTAAAGTTTATTATAAATAATGATATTTACTAAAATATTTGATACAAGAGCGAAATAAGTGCATTTATCTCAAACTTTTCAAGAGGAGGGAGATCCAAATTGTGGGCATCCCCCAATTCTATTTTTCTCCTTCTATTACTGAAAACACAGCTAAAACACTGGCTGTGAATGTTTGCTGCCCCGGTATTAAAAACCATGTAGCATGGCAGCAAGCGCTGTAGAATTATTTAAGTTCTTGCAGACATGTTATTCTGATTTTTTTGTTTGTTTTAGGCTACCCTTATGAAAACAAAGAAAACTGCATTGTCAGAGCGGAGCACATTTCTACATTTAAAAGATCACCCTGCCACTTCAGAATTTATGCAAAGGTAATTTAAATTAAAAATTTATTTCCCAAGTTTGTTGTTTTGCGAAAGAATTACTGAGTATGTTGTACATTTTCTCTTATTCGATAAATACATAAAATCTTTTTCTCTTATAAATTTTTTTATAGATTTGATCCGAATAAAATAATTTTTTAAATTTATTATCTTGTCATTTACAACACATTCTCTTTTTTATACATTTTAAAATAGATTATATGAGATCAACCGGATGTCTTATAATAAAAAGCTGTTTCACAAAAAGGCTTAAGGGTTTGTTTAGTTATTGTTTTTTTATAATGTATATAATAATAAATCATAAGCTAAATCTAATTCACATAGTAGTTATTTTAATTTATAGTTTGTAGTTTCAATAAGATTGAGGTAGTACAACCATTTAAAATAGAATTTGTTTTATCAAATTACTAATATTCAAATGATAATTAAAAAATTATTAAAACATTCTTTTTCTATGAAAATTTTGTGAGCTAGGCGTGTCGTAAATTTTTAAATATTTATAATTAACAATATTTTTTTTTAATTCTTCATTATAATATGTGAATAATCTGATTTCCAGCATTTTAAATATAAAACAAAAAAACAAATTACAATGATGTCTTTTATTTTGATAGAAGGGTTTAATAAACTCCACTTAGCTACTGTAAGATTAATGCATACCCCTAAATTTGTGAAGTTTCACACACAATTTCAAAATTTCTATCTGTAATCTATATAATTATGTCAGATTTTTTTGCTTGTGTGATTCTTAATGGATATTTATATTTATTTTTCATTTGTTCATTCCTAGGGTTTCCCGTGGAAATATCCCTGAAAAAGGAAAATTATTTTGTAAAGCCTATTATATAGTGTGTCATTTTACATATCTAGTTTTACTATTTTAAATTATCTCTGCCTTTCATCTCTTAAGTGGGTTGATAAAATGAGTACCAAGCATGCTTGGGAACAAAACACTGGGGTCCCGCGTGAGACCGGGACATATGCCTAGCACCCCAGAGCCCTTGGTCACGAAAGGTGAATTGGGCACGGCATGCCTTGGCCCAGTAATGGGCTGTTGTGCCGAGGAGTTTAGTTTTTTTATTTTAAATTCTCATTCGTCATTTCATTTGACATTTTGTTGTTTTACTTAAAAGTGTTAAGTTTCCATAAGAGGCTATTTCATAAATTCACATAAGTTTATAATTGTTTTTAAAAAAAATTCAAATTTTGATAATCGAAAATCAAAACATGTTTATATCTTTGTGAATGCTGCTAAAATAATAAAATGTAAATAATTTGAATGTTTGATTGAAAATATTTTTTTAATTACATTTATGGTTTAAATATTTAACTGATTAAAATAATATTTATAAATGTCTGTGGATTTTTTTTCGATCTAGAAATTTATTTCCATGCTATACCTCTTGCGAGTGTAAGACTTTGATGTTTTTTGTGTTAGAGTTATTTTATACTTTTATATGTGAAGATTCGAGGGAAGAATCCCTTGATTGATTATGAATCTTCCCGTAATCTGGTCTGCTTGGCCGACTTTGGCTACAGGAAACCAGTTTCTCTCCTTTTTCTTCTCTCTTGGTACAAGTGTGTGACTCGTGTCTCGCGTGAATTAGGGTTGCTGGGAGAGAAGAACCAAGTAAGAAACATGTTTCCTTACACCAGTTTAGTTGATGATTTGCTAGGGCCGCCAAAGAGACCTGATGCTAACAGATTCCTGTGCTATGAAGGGTTTTCCCCCCTGTGCTCTTCATGTGTGTTTATTTACTATGTTTTTAAGTTAATATATACTATTATTGAAAATTGTTTGACTTGTAATTTCAATGGATAAAATTAAATGTTTGTGGAAATTGCTACTTTGTCTTTCTATTTTTTTTATGCTACGAACACATTGTCTATTAATTTACCAAGACCGTCAGAAAACGGTTAAAAATATTACACACCATCAATTTACGGTTGAACCGTAATAAGGTAGACCATATTCTTACATTCAAGGACCGTAGTTATATGCTTGATACCGTTATTATGCCAGTCAATTTACGGTCCATGGTCGTTTAATTACGCTTGAACAGTAATTAGGCAGACCGTAATCTTGCATTCAAGGACTGTAATTTCACAGTTGATATTGTATTATTTTGCCTCGTAAAATTACGGGCTGCAGGAAATTATGGGCATGAGTGTTTTTTAACGGTGCATGGCTGGAATCTCTGCTGCCGTCCCCTGCCCGTAATTTTACTGGGATTTTTTTAACAGTGTATAGTGTCGAAGCAATCATAAGCTTATATCTACCACTACATTTAACACTTTATGCAATGAAAATTCGCTAATTTCATGTTTCTTCCATACATTCGTTTGTTTCATTAAATTGTTACCAAATTAAATTGACGAAATTTTTATGATTTTCGGGTAAAATCCATGTGTGCCTTTAAAAATCGAAGGATATTATAAACAGTTTTGTTATAATAGATTTTTTTTACAAGGGAAAAATCATGGAAACAACGAAATTGATTTAAATTTTCAACATTATGTTATTCTAATTGTTTAGAAATCAAGCTATAGATTTGTTTTTTCAATTACATAAAAGGAGCTTGAAATTGTGAATTCAAGATTTCGATAATTCATAAAAAAAAATATGGGTAACGTATGTTCGGATACTTTTTTCCTCGAGGATTTGAAAATGTTTTAAAGAAAGGATGTTGTGGCAAAATCAAAAGACTGCTACTTGTAAAATATGAGTGTAATTGATTAAAGTAAAGGGACATAACAATATCAATTAATAAGTTCATGAAGGATCTGCCTGAAAATTAATTTGCTTTACTTATTTTTCAAGTAGAATCTTAAAATAAACGTATTAAAATGTACAACAGTCAAATTTTTCAATTAAAAACCATGTCATTAATATGAAAAGGGGTTTATTTACTATGTGCTGTGATATTAAAAAACAGTGTCCTTGTGATACAAAATGTGCTTAATTTTGTTCCAAAGTAACAATTGATAAAAATTAGTACATATTAAGGTTTTAAATTTAATAAGACCATTTTAAATACTATAACAAAAAAATATATTTAACAAATATATTTAATGGTCAGTTTTCACTTGCGTATGAAGTTATTTAATTTTTAGGACACATTGGGAATTGTATTTTAGTTAGCCCAAAGCTTTTTAAAGGCCAACATTTAATTGCTGTCTCAATGCATTAAAAATAATTTATTTCCTTTCTTAAAATACTTTCTTTAAAAATATCTATTCAGAAGCAGATATAAATTTTAAAAAATTAATCACAATTATAATTTTTTTAATAAAATTAAATAAATCAATGACATTTTGTTGTTCTTAACAATCAAAATAAATTTTAAAAAATAAAAATTAAAAACTTTAATATTTGAAAGATTAAAAAGAGTTCGTGGGAGTAGTTGTCAAACGTCTAAATGTGAAATACCCAAAGTGTCTAAAACAATTTTAAAAGTACGAACAAAATTATCAATGTTCAAATAAGATGACTATCAGTATAATTATATATCAATATCAAAATATCGACCCAAGTGCAAACAAAATCTGTCATACAAAATCTGAAAATGCTCACAACAACAATGTCATATTAAAATAATCAAATAAAATCTTACCATATCACAATTAGTAGATATCAATAAAATCGATGTCGATAATCGAACTTTTATACTGATTTAACCGGCGGTAGGTCCCGTACGTATCGGCAGCAAGAAGTTTCCTCTAACCGGCTAAAATAGTGCACACTAAAATAATATTCCAATGAGGCCGGGCACAACGCACAATCCGACTGGCTGCGGTCAGTATTTTCACCAACTTGCAACACAAACAAAATCCACAAACAAACAACGGTTTTATCTACAAACAAGCACAAGCACAAAATGCAGCTCCTGCGTCGATCCCGGTTCGGACTCTTTTGGTGGCCGAACAAACGCAGCCAAGACAGGCTGGCGATGGCGTCAGAGATGGGCGGAGCTTAGAGTACCGAGCCACGCCTTATAGCCAATTACATTTGAGGATAGGCTGAAAAAGGCGGAGTCTGTCAGGAGGGAGTTGGCCAATGGAGATGGGATTTAAGGGGATGAGAGATGGATTTGATTGGTGGAAACGAGTGTGACTGAGTCATGCAAAATGTGATGCCAATTCGTTAGGAAAAAATTCGGGAATGAAATGGATTGTTTTTTCGTTATTGTGTGATTTGTCTTCCTCAAAGTGTGTCGTATTTGTTTTCCAGATTAATGTCAAGGGGAGATTTTTTGGACACTTTTGAAATGGACACTCATTGTGCATCGAATCACTGATGCTAACGATTGGATTGTTATCTCTGGATTTAAAAGTGACTTGTTTTTTTAAACAAGTTGTTTTGGTTAAAGGAATACTAAAAAAATAACGAAATAATGAGTTTGAAAAAATAATAAATGTTCTGCATTTAATTAAAAAAAATTCGAGTTATTTTAGAGAAAAATGAACTAAGTTCACATTCGTAAAAAATTAGAAAATGTTTAATGTTTGTTAGATGCAATACAATTCATGACTCCGTTTAAACCCAGAGAATGAATCCATTATCTGACATTCGTAATTATTATCGATGATAAAGTCAATTTTGAGTTCGTTCGCCTTATATTCATGTTGTTTCTAATATGCAGAAACAAATGCATAACAATAATAAAATACATTTTCAAACATAAACATTTCGTCAGCCATCCTATTGGATCACAATGTACACTGGGATTCATAGCGGCGGCTGCTGTAATAGCCACTAATTTGTTGAAAGACAAAATAAATAAACATATAAAATAACATATAAGTGCGCACGAAATATGTAAGAATCAATCAAGTGTTCTAAGCAAGCTTTCGAAATATAAGACAAAATTTCAAATTATTCGAAGAGTAATGAACTCACGTTCGCGAAAAATATAGTATTTTAAATTAAATTCTAGACAAATCAAGACGCATAATATAGCAATGAATACGTGCGAAGTATGTATAAGAATCCGTCAAGTATCCTGAGCATACTTTTAAATTGTAAGACGAAAATTGGAATAATTTAAAAAAAACAATGAATTAAATTCACATTCGCAAAAAATCTAAAGTGTTCAATATTAAATGCAATACAATGGAAGTTCAATGATAATATATTTTTAAAACATACACTGACATATAAATAGGTGCAAAATACTATGTAAGAATCTGTTAAGTATCCAAAAAAAGCTTCCAAAACTTAATTTTTTGTTGGTTGAGGTACGACTGATTATTCCAAACCGAAGCCAACACCATCAAGCTGATATGCTAAATTTCTATTCCTACAATTTAAAGAAAAAAAACTTAAAATAGTATACAGAATATGTAAGAAACGATCACGTTACCAGAGCTAGCTTTCAAAAGGCAATTTTTTGTTGGCCTGTCGAAATTGATTCAAAATTTAAAATTATTTCAAAACCAAAGTCACTAACTGCAGCATCAAGACCTTTGTGGGAAAACGTGCTAAGTGACAAAAAGGTGAAAACGAGAAAATGTGTTTAAAAGTTTTTTTTGCACTCGTATATGTTGAAAACGGTACTTATGCAAATCATAAAAAATTTACTAAAGGAAGGAAAAAGTTGGAACTTGTCATCGTTAAAGAAGTTAGTAATATGCTCTGTGGCTCAAAAATCTAAATTTTTTCAAAATTGTCACTTAACACGTTCTTCAATTGCTATTCACACAATTTGTAAGAAACATGAAATTGCGTATAAATATGCACAAAATATGTATGAATCGGTCAGGTTTCCTAAAAAAATTTTTCAATAGATAATTTTTAGTTGGCCAGAGGTATGACTGATTATTCCATACCGAAGCCAGTGACAACACCATCAAGCCATTGTTAAATTGCTATTCCCACAATTGTGAAAGAAACATAAAATAACATACAAATACATACGAAATGTAAGAATCGGTCAAGTATCCTAAGCAAACTTTCAAAATATAATTATTTGTTTGGCTGAAGTATGGCTGATTTTGTTGAAATCGAATCTACTGACAACATCATCAAGCTCAGTTTAAATTGCAATTTCCATAATTGGAAAGGAAGAAACATAAAATTGCATATAAATATGTACGAAATATATAAGAATCGGTCAAGTATCCTAAACAAACTTTCAAAATATAATTTTATGTTGGCTCCGAGGTATGACTGATTATTCCAAGCCAGTGACAACACCATCAAGCCATTGCTAAATTGCTATTCCCATAATTTGTCACCCGGCGCTCTTTCACGGTTGTCACTCTTACGGAATCCGTCCTTCTACGGATTTAGGTGTCAATCAACAACGGATCGGTTGGGTGGCTGAGCAAACTTCCCTCGTTTGTGTTCATGCAAAAACGAAATGGAAATCGACGACTCGCATACCAAATCGCGCGACTAAAGACATTCCCCCATCATAATGGTTACATAAGATGCAGAGAAAAAAAAATGCGAAAATTGAAGGTTCGCCAAGTGAAGATATGGTTCTTTTAGGTACCAAAATAACCACTTGGCGATGGATTTTGGCCTTATGTTGTATTCATTAGGTATCTCCACACGTTCGAACCACTTTCTTAAAAATATGAACTAGAAAACAACTTTGGTAGTATTTTTGCGTGTATCTGAAAGAAAAATCTATATACAGCAAGTAAAATTTGGCATACATACCAAATTTTTTTAAATATGGTCATTTTATGCATGTTTTTTGCAGTTTTTTTTGTCAAACACTTCAATTAGGCTAGAAAAAAACTGTTCGGCATTTTAAGAAAATAAAATCACCCAGTTGAACTTTAACCTTTTTCACTAGGGCATATACCTAAAACCAAAAGATTTTATTTAAAAATAAAATTTTTATTAGTAGTCGAACAAAGATTCTGAGAGTCTGATTTGAAAAAGTCTGATTTTCAACATTTTTTACGGTGTGTCAAAATGATTAATAGGCTAAAACAAAATAAAAAAGCGTATTTCTTCTACCGTTAGTTTTTTAGGTATATTCCCTAGACAACAATTTCTTAAATTAATAAAAAAAAAAGAATTTTTAAAATTATTCAATAACCTTTGGAGTTAGCTTTTTCCAACTGAAACTATTTAATGAAAAACTGAAATACGAGAAAAACGCATTTAAAGTTTCAACATCTGGTTGATTCTAGTGCTACCGACCTTTAATAAATTAATCACTACGTTTTTGTGCGGCACAGTTAAAATGACGACAGTTTTAGGAACAAGAAAACCTGGGAAATAATATAAACAAGTAAAAAAAAAAATTTATTTCAAAAATGCCATTTTTAACGTGTGGAGATACCTTAATAAACAAGAACTATGCACTGTCAAAAATTTTGTACCAAACTAAGTCGCGCGACCAAAGACGTAGTGATTAAATAAGATGAAGAGAAAAAAAATGCGAATAATTTGAAGGTTCGCCAAGTGAAGATATTTTATGAACCAAAATAACCACTTGGCGATGGATTTGACTCTACGTTGTATTCATTGAAATAAGAAAACATTAAAAAAGTTTATCCAAATAAATAAAATGTAAAACAAATGAAGACCGTTACCACATAATTTATGTAAGGCAAATGAAGACGAAAGAAAAATTATTTTTAAAAATGTAGTCAGCTTTTTTATTCTGTAAAGAAGGATTTATGATGTCCACACATGAGTCATTAATGGGTTTAAGATTGAAATCATGCCTTTTCCACCACTCACATGTACAATGCACATGCGTCGCTTTGTTTGGGTACATACAATCGATTTGGCGACTTTGGGTTCTCTTTTTTCGCCAAACCATATTGCCAAACATCTCCATTTTATTTAATCTCCATGTACTCCCCCCTACAAACAGTAGTCCATAATTGGGAATTTGTAGATGGTATCTCTTTTGGAAATAAATAGCTACGGAACGCTGATATTGCGATTATAGATGACACTTTTGATTTGAGTGGTTGTTATGCTAAATCATTACCTAACTTTAAAAAAAAAAGGCAAATATAACAGGGAAAGGAAACGACGATTTCACTTTCTCGTCCATGTAAATGTTTTCCACTTCGGGTGTTTTTCATGTGAAGTCTGATTTTTGTAAATACAATTTACGTATTAACTGACTAATCTTTCGTATCCAGCGGCTTTCTTCATAATTTTTAAATGTGAAATAATTAATTTTTTTTTTAAAATTTCAATAAAACTTTAAAGAAAATGTTTAAAAAAATTTATTCATAAATTGTTTAAGTTCAACCCAATCTTGACATGCAATAAAATATAAATAACTACAACACATTTATAGAAAATATAGGAAATGCATCATTTGAAACAAGAAGGCCATTGGTAAAAAACCTCGAACCAAACATCAGAACAATGTGGTTAAAAATGTAAATGTCTTTAATTTCAATTATTCACTCATTTTATACAACTGCAGAAAATTTTCACTTTTAGTTCTCAATGTATTACAAATGCGAGAAATTGAATGTAATTTGAATTTAATTAAGATTTGCATAAAACCCTTCTTAAATTAGTTTTAAAAAAGCTATAGCAGTCTGGAGTTTCAAAAAATCATATTGTCCCACTCGTTTGTCTTTTTTTATGTATTCTATGTAATACAAAAAATGGTGTAAAGTTACTCCGTAAACGCGGTGAAAGCTAGTAAAAAGATCTGCCACCGTGCTTACAGAGCAACGTTTTGTAACGTTTGTCCATAAACGCTGTACACTATAAATAAAAGATTTAATCTGCATAAAAATTATTTTTTAGTCCTCTTTCACTTCCTTTAAAAAATGCCCCGGGAATGTTGCATCCCTGCATTTGTACTATTACAAAGGGAAAACGGGTTCTACAGATGTTCTGAATTACCGTTTTTTACACTGTAAAGATGCGCTGTGTAACTCTACTACATAAAACTAGTGGAAGCCTAGCTGCTTCCACTTTTATGGAGTAAAGTTTCCCTAAATTTTGGAGTAACGTTACTCTAAATTTATGGAGAAATGTTGCATCAAATTTAAGGAGTAAAGTTATACTAAATTTATAAAGTAACGCTACACCAAATTTATGGTGTAAGAATATACCAAATTTATGGAGTAATGCTACAATACATTTATGAAGTAACGTTACACTAAATTTATGGAGTAACTTAAAACAAATAAGAAGTGTACTCCTTTTTTGCAGTGTAACATTACTCCATAAATGTGGTGCAATGTTACAGCAAAAAACTGGAAGCAGCGAGGCTTCCATCAGTTTTATGGAGAAAACTTTTTATTTGTGTAATGATACTAAATAAAACGTCACACCAAATTTTTACAGTGAATATTTACTCTTCCCATAAATGACGTTGTCACATGGTTCTCACGAGATGGTGTGATACATAGTTTTAAAACTAATAATTTAAATAAAATATTTTTAAATTGAAAACAAAGTAGTCTTAAATGTGAAATTTTAAACAGAATATTCTTAAGTATGGAATTTTAAATTAAGTATTCTTAAATATGAAATTTTAAATTAAGTATTCTTAACTATGAAATTTTAATGAAAGTATCCTTAAGTAGGGAATTTTAAAGAAATTTTTCTTCCATGAAAATTTAAAAACAGTATTATTAAACATATGGAATTCCTCGGAAAAACGGCGGTATGAAAATGGACCGTCCCTTGACCAGGGTTGTAAATTACAAGGCGGAATTTTGGCTGTGTTCAAGGCTACAAACTAGACTAGAAAACCGGAAAACGTTCATCCTATCTACCAAAACTAAACAATCCCATCACAAATAATCTTTCCCAACAACTTCAATCTAAATGCAAAACATTCAATCCCAACGCTCGATACACTCCGCTGGCAACCTGAAAAGAGCTTATAGCAGAAGAAGCTCTTTGCATACGGCGTCGGTGTATTTTTAGTAGCAAATGATCTTCTTCGTCGTGTGCATGTTGAACGGGGGGAGTTTCGCTGTGACCAATTTATTCTGAGATGTCGCGGAAGTTGTTCGCGATGTTATCGTCGCTTTTGACGAGTTGTCCACATGACACTTGGATTCGAGTGGATAAGTTTTTGTGGGAGATGTATGTGGAGTTTTGTTCACTGACTGAAACATAGTATTTATGTTAGTAGAAAGTACACTTAACAACTAACTAAATTGAATACTTTTTGGTAATGTATTCGTTTTTTCTTAGGTTTAGATTGAGGTCGTTATGTGTTGGCTTTTAAGTGCTGTGAGTGTATATTATACAGTCTTAAAACAAAATAGGAAATCCACTCCTATAGGGAAGTGCATTTTCGGCACCGGAAAGGAGTGGAAATTAACTCAGACTGAGTTAAAACTGCTCGTTTTAAGAGTGTTGGACGTAGATTGTTTTCTTTTATTTCTTTTACCCACGCCGCAAAAAGAGTGAAATCCACTCCTATAGAAGAAGTGAATTTTCGGCACGGAAAGGAGTGGAAATTAACTCAGACTGAGTTAAAACCGCTCGTTTGTTTTAATAGTGTAGATCGACAACAGGTAGGTAGGTTAGTACATGAATTTTCCGGTTTTTATGCTTGATAGAGACCCGCTTATAAACTTTCGTCAAGTAAGACATACACAGACAGAATTTTTTACTGACACAAAGAGAGAAAGTACACCCAGGGCGAAGACGGGAATCGAACCCGTACCCGGTACAGTGCGCAGACTGTTAGCGTAATGGGCTGCAATCAAACCCAATATGGACACGCGGGCCTCTAGATCTACAACAAAATAAGCTTTTGGAGAGGCTTAGTTGATAAGAAGCTAACCTCTAAACATTCATGGTCAAGATTGGATTTTAAACGCAACCGCCCCACAGTGCGGTAAAAATGGGAGTTATTTTGGACAAAAATCTTTAGTCTCCGCTAATATTATTGTAAGCGCTTAATATTTTTTAGGTTATGTTTTAGACATTATGTAGTGTATATTTAGGGAAAATAAAAGTCATGTTCAAATTATTTTTGAATTTATGATCAAAAACTCAAAAAAATTAAATTTGTGAATTTTTAATAAAAATGAGTTATTTTCCGTAAATTTATTAGCATCACTTATTATTTTATAGGTCACGTTTCAGACGTCACATAAAATATATTTACTGAGAATAAAAGTCAAATTCAAATTTTTTGGAATTTATATGACCAAAAAAATTTAGCTTGTGAATTTTTAGTAAAAATTAGTTATTTTTTCCAAATTTATTTAAAGAAATTATTATTTTATAAGATACGTTTCGGACATCATGTTAAATAGATCTACTGAAAATAAGTCATATTCAAATTATTTTTGAATTTATGATCAAAAACTCTAATTTTATCTCTCTCTCATTAAAAAATACTAATTTTTAATAAAAATTAGTATTTTTCCGCAAAAATTTATTAGAATCACTGATTATTTTATAGATTACACCAAACATCATATAAATATATTTACTGAAAATGAAAGTCGCATTAAAATTATTTTTGAATTTATAACGAAAAACTCAAAAAAGTTAAGTTTTTGATTTTTTAGTAAAAATGAGTTATTTTCCCGAATTTTATATATATTTATATCAATTACTATTTTTCAAGAATTAAAAACGCTTCTAACGCTTTTATTATAATTACTTTGGACATAAAAATACCGTTTTAGGAAACTATGACTATCTTAGATCAATAATATATTCGATAAACTTCTCAAATAAAAAGTCACTTTTTCGATTTTTGTTTTTTACACGCCACACTGTGCGCCCGATCGATTTGTCCACGTTGACAGCTTTTTACGAAGACTGATTGGTTTATTAGTGAGTTAATCTTTTTAACTAACCAATGAATTTTCATAAAAATTTTCCGCAACCGTAGACAAAGATCGTTGAATCAAGTCTTTAGACCATAGCTAAATTGTTAATGGGCATGCTTCAGGTCTTGAGTGGCAACATAAATACTGAATGAATTTTTTTCCTCGATTGTGAAACAATGTCACGTAGAAACAGATAACCGATCGAAGGCAGTGCAGGGATAAAAATTGAAGGAACGACGTCTTCTGAATCAAGTCATTTAAATAGTTAATTTCGAAAAAGGTTTATCAGCAATAAATTCAAAGGAATTACATGGTATTCAAAACTCTTTCAAACATTAAAAATCTGACGTATTTTATAAAAAAATAAAGCTATAATGACACTTCAATTTTTTCTTCTACATTTGTGCATTTGTTTATTATTAACAGTTAGATATTTTGCTTAATGTTAATCTTTTGATTCGCAGAAATCTTTCTGATGATTACATGTTACGTATTTATTTTATAGATACATATAACGTCTGTAATATTATTGATTTTATAAAATTAAAACGAAAATATTCTGATGTATCAATTTCTTTTCAGTTGATAAGTAAATACCAGATTATAAATTTCCAACAAGTTGATTTCTACCATTATTCTGAAACAATATTTAAATTTATAAACTAGTGGGGCTGGGGAGCACAGTCGGTTAGGCGCTCGCCCAGCATGCGAAAGGTCCCAGGTTCGGGTCCGGGCATCGCCAAAATAACTGCTGATCTATAAACGGCCCGTGCAGCCAGAAATGTCCGACGAATAATACCCTGTGTAGAGGGAGTGCACGTTAAAATACGCTCCAAAGTCCCAACGCTGCGTACGATGTTGCCCTTAACGGTTGCGTTGGGTGCCAACTCAGGTGTCGGCTCGTCACTTGACTGTGGTTCTAAAATACGACGCCCGTCGCCAATAGCCCTCGTTTAGCTCTAGTGTGACGATAATTCAAACTAAACTAAACTATAAACTAGTACCCCCACAATAAAAACTAACATCAATGATAAAATTGCAATTTTTCAACAGTTACGACCACATTTTAATTGGATACTAAGTTGTTTTACGAACGTCAAACAGTAGTTTTTCCTTCCACTTAATGATACTGATATTGTGTTGAGGCATAAATTTTTTTTTAGGATCAATAAAATTTGAGCTGCACCGGAGGTCTTACAGATTAGCGCAATATCATTACACAATCTTAGAGAATGTCAAGAATTTATTTCGTAATGCTATATTTTATTCTCTAGTATGGATAGATAATGGGAAATTCTCGGTAGAGAATTTGGAGGCTTTAATTTACTTTTTCTTGATAAGTGTGATTTTCTGTTTTAATTATACAATTCTGTTTTTTAAGTTGTTACTGAAATAAATTAAAACATAGTAAAGATTTTATTTTAGCTTTTGATTTTGTTGGTTAAATTCACGTTGCATTAAAGCTATACGACGGCTATTGGCGAAGTTTTTAAATTGTGTTTCATTTTGTTAATTTACGATATAATTCTGCCACAAAAAAATTAAACAGTTTGCTTATTTTTAATATTTTTTCAGAGATAATTGTCAGTAAGACGTCATTGAAATTGGGCTTAGATGGAATATCCCAGGTGGGAAAATGGGGGTGTGACCAAAAATATAATGGGAAATTTCTTACTGGGGCCCATATGGCTGTGCTCACATTACCAAAATGGGCTCATATGGGACCCATGTTAATGTGCTACCTGGTAAACCATAATCTTTCTTTTTTTTCATACCTCAAATCGTCTCCATAATCCCATTTTGCACCTCTTCAAAATGCCGTAAACTCCACGCACAATTTGATTTACTATAATCTTTCACAAAGCACATCGCAACACACTGATATACTGTCCGACGGCTCCTTATCGCCAACCAAAAGCACGCCAACGCAATTTTTGTGCTTTAAATATACCTCCGTAATAATCTATTAATTCTGTCTGTAAATTCTCTAAATTTTTGATATTATTTATCTATAATAAATTTAACTGCTTCCCCATTTTTAATAATTTCCTTACAGATAATGCAAGACATCATTTTAATTGGGCTGACGTGGCTAGTCCTGGTAGGTTCATGTGGTTTGACCAAAAATAAACTGGGTCATTTCTTTCTGGGGTGGGGCTGTTTCAGTATAAATTTTTGATATTATTTTGTTACAATAAATTTAACTGCTGTCCCATTTTAATAATTTCCTTAGAGAAAATTTTAAGCAAGACATCATTGTAATTAACCAAAAATAAAGGAGGTTATTTCTTTCTGGGGTGGGCCCATATATGTTATGTTCACATTAGCCATATGGGTCCCATGTTAGTGTGCTACCTGGGAACCCATCTGGATGCTTTTCTATGCCTCAAACCGTCTCCATTATAGGAAGCGCATTCTTTCAAAATGCCGCAAACTCAACGCACAATTTGATTTACTGTCCCTTACAAAGCACCTCGCAACAGACTGATATACGGTCCGACGGCTCCTTATCGCCAACCAAAAGCACGCCAACGCAATTTCTGGGCTTTAAATATAGCGCCGTAATGGTCGCCAGCATCTACGTGTTTCGGTTGGTAAACGCTGTTTGGAAGTTCTTCTGAATCTCACGCTAAGTTTGCTCGAAGGATGACATCAAAATGAGTTGTGTTTTTTGGCGAACAATAAGGGTGCAAGGGGTTAACAAGATCTCCAGAGGGAAGTCAGAGGACATCTTTGGGTTAGATCATAATTTTTTATATTGTAGCACTTCATGTTGATGCCTTGGTCTAACAGACTCATGTTTAAAATTATCTGAATATGTATGGGGGCTGGGAAGCCCAGTCGGTTAGGCATTGGCCTAGCATGTGGAAGGTCCCAGGTCCGGGTCCGGGCATCGCCAAAATAACTGCCGACCTATAAACGGCCCGTGCAACCAAAAAGGTCTGACGAATAATACCCCGTGTGGAGGGAGTGCACGTTAAATATCCTTCAAAGTCCTAACGTTGCGTACGATGTCGCCCTTAACGGTTGCGTTGGGTGCCTACTCAGGTGTCGGCTCGTCACTTGACTGTGGTTCTAAAATATGACGCCCGTCGCCAATAGCCCTCGTGTAGCTCTAGTGCGACGATAATTCAAACTAAACTGAATATGTATGTAATTACACAAATGTAACAACTTTAAAATACATATATTTTTTTTAGAAATGGGAACACACTAATGTATAGTAATTTACCTGTTAAAATGCAATTGTACTAAGGTTATTGCTCCACATACTGCTATAGTGACCAGGCGTACTGAATTTCTCAGTACAGTTTAGTTTGTTATTCAACTATCCAGTTTTAAAAATTGTGCAAATAGTCACCGTTTAATTTCATGATAGTTTTTTTAAACAAGAAACATAAATAAAGTATGATTTATGAAAATTTAATGATGATTTCACAGTAAAAAGTTAGAAAATATGTGTTCTCCGTTTACACAAAATTTGTGCTATAACTAGAAAACTTTGAGGGTATAAAAATATACAAAAATAAGTATTTGAAAATTACTAGCGAGACGTGCACACATAAGTAATTAAAAACCTTTTAGGATTTTTTTGTGTGGAATTTATTGCACCGTAAAGTAGATAAGCAAAAGAAAAGAAATAAAAAAAAAGACTTAAATGCTTTTCAACTTAAAATATATATAGCTGTAAATACAACACTTATTATCCTACAAAAATATTTATTTACCCATTTGGATAATTTTTTTAAAATAAATTTTTAAATAATTGCATCCAATCTACATTTTGATTATATTCTTCCAAACATTTCCGTAATCATAATCAATTGATGTAATAATGAAGAGGATTGACTATCAATCATCTATGCATCCGTTGATATATTTTAAAATAGCTTGAAAAATGTGATTGCCCAACTATTTGTTAACGTTAAAATGGACAGTTTCAGAAATCCCGTGCACCAAAAAAAGATCAACCCTCTGTTTAAAAAATTTTCTTAATAAAACAAACCATAGAATAAAACTTTTATCACTTAATGCATATGTCTGTTCACCAAAACGTAGAAACATGTGTCCTGTCAACATTTTTCGTTCCCAACTCACAGACACGAAACTATTTTCCCTCCCCCCAAACATTTCAGACTTAACATACGACTCAGACATTGGTGTCTCTCTCTGTGGAATGCTTTTTGACGATTGGTCGCATTCCTGGGACACGTCATTCAAAACGCGGCGTTTTTTGTGTGTGCGATGGCGACTCAAGTCTGCTTCACACGGCTATTGGGGGCGGAGTCACAAGTCTCTTTATTTATTGTTTATGAATGGAAGTGTGCTTATGTACTGTTGGAAGATATATTTTTTTTTCAAAGGGAATGTTTGAAGTGACTGTTGGAAAACTCGCAGAGAAAATGAATGCAAGAAATGTGCTAAGAAGTAGTTGAGTCATTATAGAAAAGACATAATATAAATTAAGAATAATTTGATGTTGTTAACATTGAGAGATCGATGATAATTTAAATGAGGGTATCAATGTTTTATAGAAAATTCAATTAATGGCTCTTATCTTGTTCATGAGCTCTCCGTGGACTAAAATGCAAAATATATATATTTATTGCAAGTAAATACATATTGAATGGTTTAGAAAAGGATGGTTAGTTGTTAGTTATAATGTATTTGCTTTAAGGTTTTTTTTATCGCTGTTAACCACGGCTTACACAACTACTAAGGACGAAGAAGCTTTCCCAAACAAGCTCGGGGACGGAAATTTTGACGTCATAGTTCCGAGTGACGATGTTCCGAAGATGAAGACAACCTGTCTCGAAACCTGTTTGGAACCACTCGTTCACTGCTGACCACAATTTAAGGGCTCCGAATGCGCCCGAACTAGTTTCTCGATCTTCGGCACTGGAAACAGTGACGTCAAAATTTCCGTCTACGCTCATGTTTGGGAGAGCTTCTCTGGCCTTGTTATTGAAGTTGGCCGTGTGTTAATCCATCAGAGGTTAAGATGGATTTACATTAACTGTTCCATGTAAAATGTGGTAAATAAAAGCATCCCAATGCAGGGCATTGCAAATTTGCGAGGGTGGGGAGCCCAGTCGGTAAGGCGCTTGCTTTACATGCAAAAGGTTCCGGTACGGGCATTGCCAAAATAACTTCCGGCATGTAAACGGTCTGATTAGCTAAAAAGTCCGACGAATAATACATCATGTAGAGAAAGTGCACGTCAAAATATGAACCGAAGTCCCGATTCTGCGTACGATGTCACCCTTAAAAGTTGTGTTGAGTGCCTACTCAAGAGTCTCTAGTCACCTGACTGTGGTTCTAAATTTCGTCTCCTATCACTAATAACACCCGTGAAGCTCAAGTGCGACGATAATTCAATTTAACCTAACATTACATGTTTGTACAATACCGGTCAAAACATTCTAAAAAGGACTTGAAATGATAACCAAATCCTTTGACTCATTAACGAAGGTGGCAAGAAAATTTGTCACACGAAAATCAGCTTTCTGATGCTTAAGTTTCTCAAAGTATACAAAATACAAGGCAAATGAAGACCATTGTCCTTAAGAATTTATTTATGGTACGAATGGGTTATTATGGTTATTTTCATATAATAACGAATTAAAAAAAAAACTTACATTTAGGCGCAAATGGTTGCTCGCAAAATCGTCGTTGATTGGTTAATGCAATAAATAACTAACCCCTTATAAAACATTAATGTCTGTTCTTTCGAGGCTCGAAAAATGGGCCGTCCAGCAAGAGGGCAAGTCCCTCGCTCAGACCTGCCCTTCAGACACGCATTTCATTGCTAATCTTGTTTATGAACTCCACGCGGCATAAAAAAAATTAAAACAGACGTGACTGTGGATAGCTCGTGGATAGAAGTTCCCACCCTACCCCCAGTCTAGATCTAAGACAAATAAGAAAGTTTTTATCTGCGAGAGTTTTCAGTTTGTTGGTGTGTCTTAATTTACGGCTGCAATTGTGCTTTTTTATGGGATTGGGATTTTGATTTTGGTTTACTGACGGGCTTGAGTCAGATTGGGAGTTTTTAACAGTTAGTTTTCTGAATTGGGCTTTTGAAATGATTTTTTGGGGGGAAATTTTTAAATTTCTTTGCCCATGCTTATTTGAACTTCTTTTTATTCATGAGCTCAACAGCCTTTTGCAGGCCAATGCTGACTCGCTGATCCTCCTCCAGTTGGCCCTATTAGCCGCAACAGCTCTCTATCGGTTGACTCCTATTAGATTGACTCCTATTAAATTTAGCTTATTTGACTACATGGTAAGAAAAACGAGTATCAGTATACTACACTGTTAAGAGTTTCATGCTTGGGTTTCATTAAAAAAAAGTTTAAGTAATAGCTACAACGGCTGTGTAGTGAAACGTTTCACCATATATTTAGAAATAGGTTACGCCATCATTATCAGGTTTTGATTTCCGAAATCTGAAAAATGGTTCAACGTAAAACCGAAAATATAGTGAAACATTCCACCACACAGCCGTTGCAGCTACTGGATTCACTTTTTGGTGAAACCAAATACGAAATTTTCAACAGTGTAGGTCATTCATTATTTTTGCAAATGATTTCAGTATCCCTAGAGAACTTAATATTTAGATGGGCCTATTTATAGACCCTCGACATCAAGTAGCCTTGAAGCCTTTTCACACACTTTCCAGAACTTGCCTACAGACTTCTCAAAACTTAAAAACTGGGCCGAGATAGCCTGGTCGGTAAGGTCTTGGACTGGCATCAATAAAGTTGCTAGTTCTAGTCCCGCTGCCTTCCGAAGACCCCCGTGTACGCTAATGGTGACTGGTGCACGTTAAATCTGTCGTGGTCCCAAAGTCCTCCAAGTTCCCATACCAAATCATACCTCTGGGGTGACAAGCCAATCTGGGATCCTCTAGTTGGCCTCTGTCTCTAAAATGAGATGGATCCACTTATGTGTGTGTGTTGTGTCTGTCTTACTTGACGAAGGTTTATAAGCGGGTCTCTGACCAAGCACACAAACCTGAATATATATGTCTACCAACCAACCAACCAACTTAAAAACTGAATTTCCCATTAAAAACAACCACAGATGCAAATCATCCCAGGAAATATACACACTTCTACCAGAGCTATCTTCTATGACCAGTTGTCTATAAAAAAACCTTTATAAACTTTAGAAAGGGTTTATAGGGTATTTAACAACCATAACTATATGCTTACAAGAACTCTTAGTTCCAAAGATCTATTAAGTCCTTCATAATATTAACGCTATTTAATGACATGCATGATTCAATTAAATTTCATAGCTTGGTCTACTTATAGACCCTCAACTAAAAGTAGCCTTGAAGCTTTTTTCACACTTCCCAGAACTTGCCTATAGACTTCTTAAAACTTTAAAACTGAATTTCCCATTAAAAACAACCACAGATGCAAATCATCTCAGAAAATATACCACAAAACACTTCTACCAGAGCTATCTTCAGCGCGCTTGCTGACACCACAACTCGGGCATGCTATCTCTTCTAGGAGATGAGGAACCTCGTTTATCACAGGAGTTCCCGGATTGTTGGATCTCATCCACATCTTGGGAGGTTCAACAGCCTCTTTAACCTTGTTGTTCAACACGCGGGTTATCAAAGGTATAGGGCATGCCGATGACTTGGAGATGTAAAGTTGTAACGGATAATATTGCTGATTAGAGATTATCATAATTTTGAATTGCGGCCAAGTGACAAGTTAACCTGAGCTGGCAACAACGGAACACCATAGCATCGAAAACCAACCACCTAGACTTGCCTTTTAAAAAAAAGGTGGTTCAATGACAGGGAAGCTGCTCATTTTCACAAGGGTACGTGTAATTAAAAATACATGGATGCGCACAGACTGCACAATTTTGATGTATGACAAACTGTTGCATAAGTCACAAGTGGAGTAGTAGAGTTGCACAATTTTGATGCAGGACAAATTGTTTCATAAGTCGCAAATGTTATTAAATGTGGTAGCACGCAATGTTAAATGTATGTAAAAATAGGAGTAGCGCACTCCAGATAGAACACACAATTTGTTTCCCAATAAATACAAATAATGAAAGCTATACGAAAATGAAAAGCGTTGGTTAGAATTTAGTGTGTGAGACTACAAGATACTATAATGCCGGTCTAAATAGTTTTATACACGCGCACACCGAGTACGACACCAACACTATACAATAGTTTGTCACCAACAAAAATGTGGATACAGTCTTGCCTATTTAAAGGAATCAATACTTGTAAAAAAGGTTCATGAAAGAATTTCCCACTAAGTCCTTTTCTTTAAATATTTTAATGAAAGAAGCTTATAGATATAATCTTCTTTAAAAAAAATAGCAATTCATTTGCATTGAATAAAACTTTACTCGATAAAAAAGTTACGCTTTTGTCAATCTTTCACCAAGCGATGCAGTAAGTGGCATCTCTCCCGACTTCAAGCATTCGATGCCTCTATCTAAATTTAGTGTTCGACACGCTCTTTTTTGTCTAGGGTAGATATCAGGATCGAGCTATATCTGGATCCTACTAAACTGCGAACACCGAGAGGAATGGCGAGATATCCGTATCTGGATTGGAGGATGGTTAGGAATCAGGATCTGCCTCGTTAGGTGGCTGTTGAGGATAGAGGAGCAGATCTTGATGCTAGGGACGCGTCGGTTGGCAGGAACCTAAGCGATTTGGTGTCTGCAAGATAAAGACAGTGGCACTTTCCATTTGAAAGATAATTTTACATGGAAAATGCCACTGTGGCTAATTGAATTGATGTCCAATGGATGATGCTGATTGAATCTACTACTTCGAGTATTTCAGGCCTCTTCTTGGACGATATATCTTTTTATCCGGATCCGACTAAACTGCGAACAGCAAGAGGAATACCAAGATATCCGTATCTGGATTGGAGGATGGTTAGGAATCAGGATCTGCCTCGTTAGGTGGCTGTTGAGGATAGAGGAGCAGATCTTGATGCTAGGGACGCGTCGGTTGGCAAGAACCTAAGCGATTTGGTGTCTGCAAGTGTTCAAGATAAAGACAGTGGCACTTTCCATTGGAAAGATAATTTTACATGGAGAATGCCACTGTGGGCTAATTGAATCGATATCCATTGGATTATGGTGGAATCAACGTCTTCAAGCATTTGAGGCCTTAACTTAAATTTAGATTTACACAAATTCCAAAAATATCAGGCCTTGATAACAAGCGGTTATGTAATGACATCGTATAGACATTACTAAACCTTTGGAAGTACCTCTCGAGTGAAGCGGTGGAAATGGTTATCCATTGGGTGAAGCTTTATTTGAGTTAGTAGTAATGATTTTTCCCGCTGGACTCTAGTAGCGTTCGGTACGAGGAAGACTCGTCCAATCAATTTCAGCTGTGATGTCACAAACATTGTGAAGTAATTTTGTATACGTCTAGTTCAAATATACTGCCAATATTTTGGATGTTCAGGTCGTATACTCTATTCAGTTTGATCTTGGTTAGACACGATATTTTTTTGTACCTCGAAAATATCAAGATCTTGCTAAACTGCAAATACTGAGAGGAATTGCAAGATATTCGTATCTGGATAGAAGGATGGTTAGAGATCAGGATCTGCTTAGTTTGATGGTTGTTGAAGATAGTAACAGATTTTGATGCTCGGGAAGCAATTTGATCTCTGCAAGGGCTCAAAATACACAGTGTCATTTTCATGTTAGAGTTGGTTAATTAAATCAATTTACAATTTTAAAATATCACTGAGGTAGAGAGCTTATATTGTTTTCTTTGCAAGTACAAATGTACTATCTCCGTTTTTTCCTAAGTTGTTTTATTATTTTTAAAATATTATTTTAGCTATCAGAAATACCTGATACCCAAATTTTGTAATATTATCTGAAATCTGATCGATATTTTTCTAAATTTTTACTCCAAACTTAGTTGCCAATAGTATTCTTGTTGCTCTAGAGGGATGTTAGTTTAATCAAACGCTTTGAATTAGGTTGCTATGCTTTATTAATAAAGTAAATTTAGTCGCTCGATGAATTCGTATATCATTTAACACAAGTATAGGAATTAAAATCACGCTATGCAGAAGTTTATTATTAATAACACGGAGCAAAGGGTTAGTTACTATTTATTACTGTTTTGTGCACTTAACCCCAAGACATGTAATAAGATATACATTTATTAACTTTGCATTTGAGTCTTTCATCATTTGCATGGGTTATTCACCATTAACAAACTTTCGTCAGAGGACATTTGACTTCGCTGCATTCGTTTGACAAGATTCTAACACTTTTTGTCAAAATTGCGGTACATATTTTACAACTCTATTAAATGTACTCGTTTAGCAGGGATGGTCAGTCCCATAGAATCGATGCATTAGTTTTGAAATCCTAACTTTTGCGAAAGTATTGCCTTGCCAAGCAAGCATTTTTTTTCACTGGGTTTGAAGATCTTCCTAACAGCAAAATAAAACGAATTTAAAGAAAAAAATCATCTGAAAAGTAATTTTTAAAGTTTTAAAATGACCTGAAACGATTTGAATATGGCGAGACTGTTTTTAAACTTTATAAAACAGTTATTAAATTACCGTATGCTACTTGTCTTTTAAATTTGTTTTATTTTACTAATAAAACGATTGTAATACGATTAAAAAATGCATACATATGACGAAGTTACTTTAGCAGAAGTTGGGATTTCAAAGCCAATGCACTATTAGCTGTACGGGACTAACTAATGACTCACTATCTTTCTGAGTTAAGCTCGATTAGGTAATTGAAGAGCTTATAGTGAAAGAACGTGCTAAGTGACAAAAAAGTGAAAACTTGAAAATGAGCTTTAAAGTCTTTAGTTTGCACTCGGATCTGTTGAAAACGGGACTTGCATACCGTAGTACCAAATTTAAAGTTTGTGAAAAAGAAGAAACTTGTTATCATTAAAGAAGTTAGTAATATGTTCATTGACACAAAAATTTCAATTTTTTTTTTTTAATTTCACTTAGTTCTTCCAATAAGCTTTTCAATTATTTCTAGAATAAAAAAAACCGAACGGTTTTTCTCGATATATAGTTAGTTTGAATTATAGTCGCACTACACTGTTAAAAATTTTGTGCTTGGTTTCACCATGATATTGGTTCCTTTCACCATGATATTGGTTCCTAGTAGCTGCAACGGCTGTTTGGTGAAATGTTTTACCTTTTTTTCGGTGTTTGGTTGAACCATTTTTCTGGATTTGGAAACAAAAACCTGAGAAATGGTTCAACCGAATACCAAAAATATGGTGGAACGTTTCACCATTCAGCCGTTGCAGCTACTAGGAACCAATATCATGGTGAAACCAAGCACAAAATTTTTAACAGTGTACAGCTACACGAATGCTATTGGTTTCTCGGTATAGAGGATAGCTATTACTTTTGGCACCGAGTCAGTTAGGGCATTGTCAAAGCTATGAAAGCTGCCAGTACACCAAAATATGTGACAGTATTGCTTCCAGAAAAAGACATTTAGGAGCTGCATCTGACGTTAGGCAACCATGCATGGCGCATACCAAATCAGCGGTAGCGCTCTTATCTCTCAATTTTACAATAGGAAACGATTTTTCCTCATTAGAAAAAATGACTACGACTATTTTTTTTAATTGCTGTGACGCATGGCAGTAACGGGCGATATAAATTAACTTGACACAAATTAATCATATACGACATTTCAATGTTTTCCGTTGAAACAGACAACGGTTGGGGAAAGTAGGTGTACATATTATAACATGGGAGGAAACTTTGTTTAGGAAAGATACTTGCTCTAAACCTATTGATGAATGGTGTTTTTTTGCTTGGAAAGTGACGTAACATAAACTTTTAGTTATCTGATAAATATGCATTCGCATGACAAAATGTCCAAAGTTTTAAGAAAGCAGAAAAAGTGTTTGCTAAGCCAATTCCAATCTAAATACAGAATATCAGGCCTCGACAACAAGCAGTTACGTAATGACAGCGTATGGACAGCGCGACACCTTTCGAAGCGCCACTCGAGTGAAGCGGTGGAAGTGGTTGGTTATCGAATGGGCGAAGCTCAGTTTTAATGAGTACTAATTATTTTCCCCGCTTCACTCAAGTAGCGTTCGGTACGGTGAAAAACAATCCAATCAAGTTCAGGTGTAATGCCACAAGCATGGTGAAGTAATTTTATAAATGACTAGCTTAAATTTAAATGCATTGCTAATTTTTAGATTGTTAGATCGATGCTTTATTCAGTTTGGCCTTGGTTAAGCACTTACAAAACTGAAGAATCATGTTAGTCAAGTTAAAAATGTTCGTGTCACGTTAGTGTCAAACACTGCTCAACACTATGGGTAATAGTAATAAGCATTGCGAATAGGCTCTTTTTACCATGTTTTAACCTGCGTGGCTGAGTGGAAAAAGGCATTAGTTGACAACTTCTGAGTAAGCTCACTAGCTACAAAATAAAAGAAAGAAAATGAATCCACTTTTGATTCACGGAGGCTTCTGAATAATCTGGTCTGGGACACACATACGTGTTCATTAAATCCACGAAGTCGAATGTCCGGAAATGGTAGCGTACATAGTTGTTGGAAGTACAGGGTGGTTATAAAATAACGCTCGCTATTCGGTTAACGGTTGCGTTGGGTGCCTATTCAGGTGTCGGCTCGTCACTTGACTGTGGTTCTAAAATACGACGCCCGTCGCCAATAGCCCTCGTGTAGCTCTAGTGCGACGATAATTCAAACCTAACCTAACCTCGCTATTCGGAGTTGTCTGTAGCTTGAATGAATAATCCGAATGCAACAAGCATTGAGACACTTACTAATCAAGAAGGGGGGGAAAGAATGGAATCATAAAAAAGAAACTCGTCTCTTGACCAGGGTTCTAAATTACGAGGCGTAGTCAATTATGGCCAATTACGGCCAACACAACCAATTACATCTCGTAATTTAGTACCCTGGTCAAGAGACGAGTTTCTTTTTTATGATTCCATTCTTTTCCCCCCTTCTTGATTAGTAAGTGTCTGGATGTTTGTTGCAATCGGATTATTCATTCAAGCTACAGACCTCTCCGAATAGCGAGCGTTATTTTATAACCACCCGGTAATATTGGTTACCATTTAAAAAAAAAAGGTATTGACCTCTATCTAACAGTATGATGCTTATAGCTAGGCTCAGTCAGTCTAGCAATGGGCAGTATGAATTATGTACGTCTAATCATAATCCAACAATAAGCATTGCGGAGAGGTCTTTTCCGTACTAATTTAGATATTGGATGTGGTTTATTTGAAAGTGCTACAGTTTTTCTTTGGCTGCAAGAAGGTTCTGATCCGAGTTTCTGAAGATTAATTAGACTAAAACCTACTACTCAAAACCGAATCCCGAACAGCTACGAACCTCTAAGCTAGAGTGAGTATCGAACCAGAGACTAATGTACTTTGGACAAACGACGCTCTAAACACTCGGCTATGAATATTAGTATTAGAATGAGGTTTTGAAACTAACTAAAAATGGAGCATCAAACAATGGTCATTAATTTAGCCCGTGATGCATAAAGGACTCCCCCAGAACATTAATCACCTGGAGGAGGGAGCCGAGTTTCTGGAGCACATTTTCGAACGTGAGCCCCCTTCTCACCTGGGAAGGAGGATAGCCAAGGCTTGGCTGGAAATCGCACATTTAAGGTAATGGAAAAGATTTTATTGGTTTAGTTAAGTTTGAATTATCGTCGCACTACACTCTTAAAACAAAAGAGTGAAATCCACTCCTATAGGGGAAGTGCATTTTCGGCACCGGAAAGGAGTGGAAATTAACTCAGACTGAGTTAAAACCGCTCGTTTTAAGAGTGTAGGACGTAGATTGGTTTCTTTTATTTATTTTACCCACTCCGCAAGAGGAGTGAAATCCACTCCTATAGGGGAAGTGCATTTTCGGCACCGGAGAGGAGTGGAAATTAACTCAGACTGAGTTAAAACCGCTCGTTTGTTTTAAGAGTGTAGAGCTGCACGAGGGCTATTGGCGACGGGCGTTATAATTGATAACCACAGTCAGGTGACGAGCCGACACCTGAGTAGGCGCCCAACGCAACCTTTAAGGGTGACATCGTACGCAGCGTCGGGACTTTGAAGCATATATAACGTGCACTCCCTCTACACGGGGTATTATTCGTTGGACATTTTTGGCTGCACTGGCCATTTATTGGTCGGCAGTTGTCTTGGCAATGCCCGGACCCGAACCTGGAACATTCCGCATGCAAGGCAAAACTTTAACCGACTTTATTGAGTTTACAGCGTTTTTAACGTTACCAAAAGTTTTTGCCTTAAAAAAAACAAATTTAAAAAAAAAATATTAATATGTATTATGCTGTGGGGTAAAGGGAACATGTATCAGCAAAAACAAATTATTATTTTGAACGTTCAAAATACACTAAAATTGAAATTTAAAACAAATTCCATTGTGTCATTCATCGAAATCTTGTTAACTGTGATTGCTTAACACTCGTTTGCATAAGATTGTGTTACCTCGTAATTTTGTAGGCCCGTCCGTGCCGAGTGGTTAAGGCATCAGCCTAGAGGTTCAACCTTCTCAGGAGTGCGGGGGTTCGAATCCCACTTACTGCCAGTCATCCTATAAATCGGATATGTGCTGGAAATAGTAGAAAATCCTCATCACGGATGGGCCCGAGTACATAGGGACAGACGTGCTCGTTAAATCTGTGGAGTCCAAAGTCCCGACGGCGTTAGCGTACGATGTCGCTCGAAGTTCCGTTGGGTGCCCGCTCAGGTGTCGACCTCGTCACTTGACCAGGGTTCTAAAATACGAGGCGTTATTGGCTGTGTTAAAGCTCCTGAAGGAGGCTAGAAATAGGCAGCCGGAAACGATTACCTTACCTTACCTTACCTAATTTTTGTAGTCGTATTATAGATTTTGGCAACGCCGTTTGTTGTCGGAAGGTATTTGATTGGTAGTAGGATTTTTGAAATGGGAAACATTAAACTTTATCTTGGAGCCGAGAATCCGAAAAATGGTTATTACAAAGTTAAGTCAGAAGAGTTGGCAGGTTGGATGATTGAATAACGTTGCACTAGAACCACAGTTGGCAGGTCAATAAAATTTTAAAAATACCTTAAGCATTAAAAAAAAAATTCCGTGGCGATATTCACGTCTTGAGTTGGCGATTCTTTCTTCCCCAGGTTGGCAGCCCCTTCTGCCAACAGGATGGAGGTGTGATGAAAACGTTTCTCATCGTTTATTTTGTTTGCTAAAAGCGCAATTCCTCGGACGGGCCGTTTAGCGGCAGTAATTAATGAGATTAATATTTTTATTTTCATTTTTTTGGTTATTTTATGCGCTTCACCCATGTAGAAACAGGTTGAGCAGAAAAAATCCTGAGGTAAAACCCAGACTGACATGAGGAACTTGCTGGTGTTCGTAAAATTATGATACATTCTTTCAGAAGAACAAGTATTTCAAGTTACTGTATGTTAACTTAAAAATCACCGTTTAAAAAAAAGTTTGAAATCCTACCTGCTTTCAGTAGAAATTTATGTATTGTTTTGGGAATTGTACTGTTTATTTTTAAATAGCACCGACGCCTTTGCCTTATCTCAGCCTCATATCCATCTTATTACTATAATTTTAGTGCTAATATTTTTTTTTAAAAATGTGTTTGCATATTTTTTTTTTACTCGTATGGGATTCCAACAAACCTCAGAGTGTTCTGTAGTTTACATGTTGTTTTGTTTTTGTTAATAAAAAGCAATTAATTGAATAGAAAGTTTTTAAAAAAATAGAAACACTATTAAACAACTCAGGAGAAACCTCGAAAAATGTTTAGGTATTAAACAAAAATATAGCTTAGGAGCGCACAAAATTTCTTATTAATATTTTATTTCTTACTTTACTTATATTAAATTTCTTAAATGCCAACTTCTTGCTGTGTTGTGTTGATTGTTCAAACTATTTGTTAAAGAAAGCTTTAAAAAAAAGAAAAAATTATTTTACTCTATATCGGTCATTTTGAGAGTGAAACCAAAGCAACCAATGAACTCCAGTACGAATACAAATGAAAACAAGAACGTTACATCATCTGAAACATTCATAAAGAATCTTTTTAGATGATTTTTGAAAGTTTTCAAGACTGCGATTTTTTTGTTTCTTGAAAATAAAAAACCGAGCATAACAATCTGTTCCTTTGTTTGACATCCCTGAAACGATGTTAGGTGCGAAATCCAATGCGGAGGTCTATCAGATGTTTTATTTATGGGTCGGCTGCGGATAGAATGAGTGATCAGCGCGATCGAAGGGTAACAATTAAGAGGGACCGATTATCATTAAAAGTGGGAGGATTGTGAGCACCTTTAGATTCAGCATATGAGAACTTGTTTTTTCTTTAAATAGATTTGGTTTCAAAAAATACAATTTTGATAAAACATTTTTTTTACTGTATCCAAATATCGACTATACTATTTGGTTTAGGGTTTGGGATGAACTATTATTAAATTAGGGTTGTACTTTGGCAATTGAAGATGGGGTTTGTTCTTTTGTATCATGGCCAAACAACGTTATGTTACCAGCTAATAAGGACATCACATACTGCACCAGGACATACGATTCTTTTAATTAAGCATTCGGTACAAGAAATTTCTTGAATTTTTAAGTTTAAAAAATAGCAATCCGTCGACAGGATGGCATTGTGAAAGATCGCACTGCCTCTTAGGATCACTACAGTCCCTGGACAATTTATTAGACGCACTGCAAAATTTCATGTATCAATCAATGATGAATAAAATACCTTTAGAAGGACATTTGTGTTCCTAAACTTAAGCTATTGAATAAAAAATACTATCTGCTATACTTAATACATATATCGACATCTTTTTTAATGATATGGCATTCTTTGGTATGTTTTCATTATTACTTTAAAAAAATACAGATAATAATTTGTCCAGGGACTGTAGAAAAGATATAGATTGATATGAGGGACACAAAGACCTACCAACTGAAATGCACTGGTCCCTATATAATTCCGTATATCATCTGGGAGATATCATATGAAGGGTGTATAGTTGCAAAACTCATGTTCTTCATACTATGACTAAGTTTGGTCCGGCCTTTCCATTGGCGACTTCGTCCAATCGAATTGACCATTATTATAGTCCTTCTGATTACTACAAAGGCACTGCACTTTCTTCCCCTAACCCTTCGTGTGGTTTTCCAGGAAACGCCGTGATCGTCGCTGTTTTATTGTTCTAACCCTACCCTGTTTGAGGCACTGCTGCGAGGTTGTGCAATTGCATTATATCCATCTCTCAGCTAAGTAAGGTGGGGGTGGGGAGGAGACGCCATAATATGAACAATTTCCTTACGTTTACTAACCTTCTTCGCATATTTGGGGTGAAACGGGGTCATCTTTCCTGACACTGGTGAGAAAAATACCTTTTACCAAACATACACCACAAAATCCGTGGCTAAGCACAAACAGGACATCAAAACAAACAGTGGGTAAACAAACAATGACGGCGACATCGTTGGACAGTGATGTAGCTGGCCGGTGACAGCGGGTGACATGTCTGGGGGCCCACCTCCAATTAAGCATGCGCGATACAGGAGGGGGCCCTCAGGCGCCACGGGCCCCCATTGTTTGTGGGCCCTTACTGTCCACCCGGGTTGACAGTTCGGTGGCGCCCGTTTTCGGGTCTTGGAAGTATTGTTTTGTTGTTTCGTACCAGTTGTTTACAAAATTGTGGTGATGGTGGGTTGAGGTGCGTCGCATTAGAGCTACACGAGGGCTATTTAGAGCCCCGATCAAGTGACGGGGTCGACTCCTAAGCTGATACCCAACGCAACCTTACAGCCTCCAGTCCCAAATGCACGGCATTATTTTTTTAGAGGATTTTGTTTGTCTCTCGATTAAGAAGAGTATGGACATTACACTCTTAAAACAAAAGAGGGAAATCCACTCCTAGAAGGGAAGTGCATTTTCGGCACCGGAAAGGAGTGGAAATTAACTCAGACTGAGTTAAAACCGCTTGTTTTAAGAGTGTAGGACGTAGATTGTTTTATTTTATATCTTTTACCCACTTCGCAAAAAGAGTGAAATCCACTCCTATAGGGGAACTGCATTTTCGGCACGGAAAGGAGTGGAAATTAACTCAGACTGAGTTAAAACCGCTCGTTTGTTTTAAGAGTGTATGTTAGTCGAGTAAACAGCTAAATTTTGAATGATTCAAATTGGGCAAATCAATTTTCGTAACGTCAAACGAGCTTAGAATTGTTTCTGAAAATCTTATTGGACACGTTTTTCAATGTAAATTTATTCACACTTAAAAGAGAAACTTTTCCAAATTTATTCTTTGTTTGTAATTTATACATTTAATCGCTAGTAGTCTGCGCGCTGTAACGGGTGCGGGTTCGATTCCCGCCTTCGCCCCGGGTGTATATTCCTTTCTCTGTGACAGTGAAAAATTCTTTCTGTGTCTGTCTTACTTGACGAAGGCTTCATAAGATGGTATCTGATCAAGCACACAAGCCGGAATATATATGTACCTACCCCTACCCCTCAACTCCCCCCCCCCTTAGTTATACATTAAAAAAAGCTGCAATGATGATAACATGCAATCGTTAACATCAATATGCTACCATTATTAAATGACGAGAATTTTCAAATTGTTCTATATTTTATTTAATAGTTTATTGTACACATTTATTAAAATGTGGGTGTTACACTCTTAAAACAAACGAGCGGTTTAACTCAGTCTGAGTTAATTTCCACTCCTTTCCGTGCCGAAATGCACTTCTCCTATAGGATGATTCACTCTTTTTCGGAGTGGTTAAAGAAATAAAAGAAACAATCTGCGTCCTACACTCTTAAACGAGCGGTTTTAACTCAGTCTGAGTTAATTTCCACTCCTTTCCGGTGCCGAAAATGCACTTCTCCTATAGGAGTGAATTTCACTCTTTTGTTTTAAGAGTGTAAATAAACGTTTTACAAATGAGACTTTTCGCTTATTTTTTCAATAAAAGGAAAGTGTAAAATAACAGCTTTATTAATGGTTTCCAAAAGCAACAGCTCCTCAGAAATACGCCCACACTGCTTTTCGCCACGGAGTCCAGGGAACCTGCAGTTTATGATGTTATTGTTCTCGCCATTTGAAGTCGCCCATCATTTCTGGGCAGACGATATAGCTGAGTTTTTACTGCCACCGAGGTATTCCAAAATTGAAGAGCTTAGTGGAAGAACGTGCTAAGTGACAAATAGGACGAAAACGGGGAAATGAGCTTTAAAGTTCTTCGTTTGCACTTAAATGCGTTAAAAACGGCACTTACAAAAGCTAAAATATATACTAAATTAACAGTTTATGAAAATTGATAATCTTGTTATCGTTAAAGAAGTTAGTAATATGTTCACAGACACAAAAATCTCAAATTTTTCAAAAATGTCACTTGGCACGTTTTTCCACTAAGCTCTTCAATTGGCCTTATCTTTGGTCCCCTAGAGTAGAGGGGCTGTTGTTATTTTTATGTGTTTATTATTTGCTCTTTTTTTATTATTTGGAATAAGGTTTTCTTCCGTGGACGTTGTTCTTGTGTTTGTGGTGAACTTCTAGGAATAGTGTCCCCCACGTAGTCGTGAATCTTGTTTTTTCCCCCACTAGAATTTTTGAATCCTTATCTGCGATTCTTTTTATGTCTTGGTGAGCGGACGCTTCAACGGAAAAATGGTTTGACTGTTATATTAGGTGTTCCATACACTGTTAAAAATTTTGTGCTTGGTTTCACCATGATATTGGTTCCTTTCCCCATGATATTGGCTCCTAGTAGCTGCAACGGCTGTATGGTGAAATGTTTCACCTTTTTTCGGTGTTTGGTTGAACCATTTTTCTGGATTTGGAAACAAAAACCTGAGAAATGGTTCAACCGAATACCAAAAATATGGTTTAACGTTTCACCATACAGCCGTTGCAGCTACTAGGAACCATATTTTTGGTGAAACAAAGTGCCTAGTTTTTAACAGTGGAGGTTTTTGAAATAAAAGTCCCAGCGGCCCCCCCCCCCCCCCACAAGTTACAAATTTTGCACAAAAAATCGGGAGAAATTTTAAAGTATTTCTGAATGCAGAAAAATCAGAAACTCCATTTCGCAAAGAAGCTGCAGAATTTCTTTCTGCACAAAATATCTACAGATTACTTTCTTCAAGTTTTGAAAGTTCAAAGTAAGGGTGCTATTTATAACTAAGAATTATAACATTTGAAAGTATTTCCGAAAGCAGAAAATCAACAACATAAATTTTGTAAAAAAGCCGCAGACTTTCTTTCTGCAAAAAAATACCTACAGATTACTTTCTTCCCAAATTAAAATTTCAAAACGCTATTTATAACTACAATACACTGTTATAGTTAAATTTAATTTATTTTAAATCTAGATAATGATTAAACATATTTTTTTATGAATTTATAACCATACAGTTGATAAGATAATTTAATGTTTATGGTTTAACGGACAAATATTAATCTATAATAATAATAGAAGGAGTCTGTTTGTCTGTGGATCGTGAAATACCTACTTATACTGCTCGAAAAAATTCGAAATTTTTAATATAGATTCCCTGTAATACCTACATGTGCACCTGAGGCTTAGTTTTTTCATATTTGATTACGATTTTTTAATTAATATAATTATTTACAAAAATACGTCATCCACCTGAGAGTGAGAGACCGAAACTGTGGCTTGAAAACACATGGGCCGGGCCGAAACAGGGGGCTTGACGTCATCCGCAGATAAACATGAAATTCAGTTAGAAGAGCCGTTAAAAAATTGACACTAATTCGATTTCTACTTTTCATTTTCAATTTGAAAGAAATTTTAGTGCGAGCAAAAATTAAGTATAAACACGAAATATCAAGAGGTTTTAATTTGTAGGATTGTTATTTGACTATCATTATTTTATTTCATTTATTGATTGCAGAATGATTACCACATTTGGGTTGTTAAATTTTAAATATTGCCAAAAGTCGCCAATGAACAGACCGACCATTTTATTACAGCTGTGTCAAAAACAAATCACCGTTATTAAAGGTTAATCCGTGCGACGCCGGGTTTAGAAAGCTAGTTAACTTATAACTGACACACTTATATATAAAAAAATCGACTTCCATACAATGATTTCAATGAAATACCGTTAAATACATCCATGACCGGACGTGTAGTAGCCAGCACATAAACTGTTAGCCATAAAATCTTAAATCTGATATTTCTATGAATGAAAGAGGGGAAGTTTGAGAGAGGAAACGAAATGCACGTCTTCCGCGAAGATGAGCAGGTGAGCAAAGACGGACGGACGGAAAGGAATTCAATTTACATCGGTCTGGTTCAACGCATTTTGGGGCCCGGATGGCCTAGTGGATCGGATCTCCGACCATTACGCTAGCAGTCTGCGCGCTGTAACGGGTGCGGGTTCGATTCCCGCCTTTGCCCTGGGTGTACTTACTTTCTCTGTGACAGTAAAAATTCTTTCTCTGTGTCTGTCTTACTTGACGAAGGCTTATAAGCGGGTCTCTGATCGAGCACACAAGCCGGAATATATATGTACCTACCCTATACCCTCAACGCATTCATTGAAGACTGATAATATTTAAACCTCTGTGGGATACGGACGAATAAACCCGTCACCTGTCAGGTTTTCCAACAAAACGTAAATAAAAAAGATAACTTTTATAATATTATTAAATTTTAAAATTTAAAGTATGGAGGATAATTATTTATAATCATGAGCTACCGAAATAATTTTTTTAAAATTTCAAGAAATTTCAAGAATTCCACCTTATATTTGAATATAATTTCATGCAGTGAAAGAAAATTTACACTTCAGCTAATTTGTTTATCTCTCAAAGGTTTAAATGGTTCGAGTCACTGTGCTTTGAATATTTCTTTTTTTAATGGAATACAGTTTTAATTTATAATGATAAATTAAATAATGCTTGATTAATTTATAATGATAAATTAAATGATTGATTAATTTATAATGATAAATTAAATGATTGATTAATTTATAATGATGATGATAAAGCGCAAAAATTATAAATTTTTAAAATGAAATAATTGTAATAACAATACTAATCTAAACAATTATAAATATATCAAGCATAGTTACAGCAATGACTAGTGGGAAAAGTAAAAAAAAAGTATTTTTCTTATATTATATATTTATTTGTATTGTTGATATGTAGTTGTGCTCTTTAAATTAAAACAGCTTGCGTTTGCAACAAATATTAAGTAGAGATGTAAAAACATATTTATGAATAAGATTGCTCTATTATTTTGTAACTTAATTTAGAAAATCAGAGCAAAAATATGTAATTATTTGTTTTGTTTACATGAATAACTTTCGAACGTATAATCGGACACGGTGTTAGCTAATGGCAACTGTAACTGAATTTTTTGTACATTATATTACAATTAAAAGTGTTTATATATTAATTAATTTAATTTATTTAGACAACAAATGATAATTCCAGATACTTCATCTCAGCCACAAAATTCTACATTTAAACAAAAATAAAAATAATCTTTGAATTCTCATTGATTTCGACACATGTATAATAAAATTATACTTATTTTTTCAAATTAATTTATTTAAGTTAAATTAAAAACCACAAGACTTTTTATTTCTGGCGATACATAGTTAAGTTTTTCGTAAAAATTATGTTTATAAAGACAGAGTAAATACAAATAATATAAAAAAACAATGTAATATATTAGCATTGAACATAAGTTATGGCAAAAAAAGTTCATAGATTACATTTAAAACCGACGCTTAATTACTTATCTCTACTAGTACGTATATCTATTTAGTATTATCTTTGATTTTTAATATATTTTCACCAGTAAAATTTTTTAAAATTTGATCAGAATTTTTAAAATTGTCATTATTTTGATAATTAGTCCGTTAACACACAATAGCTGTCTTAAAAAAAATTCTATCTAAAAAAATGCCATTCTTGTCTTTTACCCATTTATTAACTAAGAACCGACAAAAATGGCAAGTTTAATCTATAAAAAAAAAACACAAGTGCTTTCAATAAGAACAGAAAGTTAATCTGTATCTCGTAGATAGTGATACAAAGAGACAGCGTTCTACACTCTTAAACAAAAGTGAAACTCACTCTGAGATGCATTTCGGACTCTTCGTGTCGAAATGATTCTCCTTGGAGTGAATTATCACTCTCTGTTTAAGAGTGTAGTGTTAACTGAACCTACCTGTTGCATCGTCTTCGGAATCTGTGATGTCTTCTATCTTAATGTTGCAATAGGGAGCAAACATGGATGAGCTGGTATCTTCACACGATCCTCCGTATCTCTTATCATTCGCAAATAAGCACGAATTTGTAGACATCGTGTCACATCAATGCCGAAACCAAAATGGTTTAGTAAAAAGACACACAAACCGAATGAAGTATTTCCAGCTAATAAACGAACTAAAACATTCACTCCCTCCTTGAAAGATTAGTTTCTAAACTTTGCCGAGGCACACATATGAGAGGATTTTTGGGCCGAAATCAGTATAGCACATTTAAAACTAAAATATTCACTCTCTCCTTGAAAGATTAGTTTCTAAACTTTGCCGAGGCACACATATGAGAGGATTTTTGGGCCGAAATCAGTATAGCACATTTAAAACTAAAATATTCACTCTCTCCTTGAAAGATTAGTTTCTAAACTTTGTCGAGGCACACATATGAGAGGATTTTTTGGGCCGAAATCAGTATAGCACATTTAAAACTAAAATATTCGCCTCTCATTGATAATTAGTTACTAATACTTTGCTCTAAACTTTACCGAGGCACATATATGCGGGTCTAAATTAGGCCGAAATCAGCATAGCATATTTAAAAAACAAACACAAACTGAATTTCTTTACTATTTTCGACTAACTAAACTAAATCCGTCACTTCTCCTTGAAGGATTAGTTAGTAATGGTTAGAATATCCAGAAGACCTCACACAATGAGAAATCTGGGGGTCCAGACGTAATATGATCGGGGGCGGGAGATGTCTTTATCTTATTCTTGGAAAAGCGAGGGACCAAACAAAGGGGTGTCGTAAAACGGCAGACATGGTCTGTAGTGGTTTTTGGAACTTCTTGTGGGAGGGTGTTTTAGTTAAAAGGAATGACATTGTCAAGGACATAGTCCTAGCATTTTCCTGCAATTTGTGTTTATACTTGTCATGATTTCAGGGATTATAAGGTTTATTTTATGTTTATAGGGCAGGTAACATTTCTTACAAACGTAGTACCTACATAGTGTAAGAGGTACATAGTGTAAAACATTCTTTCCCATTGTTTTTTAAGTCATTTCTATTGTTATAATTAGTTAACTTTTGAACCAACGTTATTTAGCCTCTGGTCTGTTGTTGGTCGACAACTTTTGTATTTGTTATTTGACGTATCACACTTGTCTGTAACATTTATATTTTGGACTATGGAAGTGGGTGACGGACAGACAGAGATAATGGACATGGCATCTATAAAAGTTGCCAATTTTTACATTATAACCGTATATGTTGAAGCTAAAAAACTAAGTTAGTGTTAAGAAATGGCTTCTCTTTAGGAATTATTGAAAACCTTGGATTTTGATTTACCTTCTAAGTGTAATGTGCCTTATTCACTTCTTAATTATTCTTGCAGTTTTTCGTAAAGTATTCAACCATTAAAAAAAAAATCTACAGGCGCATAAACCCGTCACTTGACTGTCAGGTTTTCTTGCAACACACATACTTAAAAAAAATTATAATTTTTATTTAATTTCAAAATTCAAAGTATGAGGTGTAATTTATTATCATTTTTTACAATAAATATAATTTTAAAAAGTTAAAAAAACTAAAATTTTTGGTAAAAAATTAAAATTTTAATCTCAGGCATCTTGCGTTATTTATCAGGAGGCAAACGTTCGATACCTAGGCTTCTATGTATTCATAGATATCATAGTTAAAGTATTAGATTGGCAGATCACGTGACCTCCAATGCTAACGACGGGACGCGCATGGAGGACAAATAAGAGGGCAAAATGGCCAGTGTTGCTGCCACTTTAAGGAGAAAAATACTACGAAAAAATACCATTTAATTCTAAAATTACAAAACAATACTAGAAAAGGATTTAAAGTCACTAAAAAGATTCCAAAATGCAGCTGGTATTTTTACGATATTTTTTTTGTAACTTTAGAATTAAATGGTATTTTTTCGTAGTATTTTTCTCCTTAAAGTGGCAGCAACACTGGCCATTTTGCCCTCTTATTTGTCCTCCATGCGCGTCCCGTCGTTAGCATTGGAGGTCACGTGACCTGCCAATCTAATACTTTAACTATGATATCTATGTATGTATTATTTCATTTTCCATTCATTGTTGAATAAGAAGTCTGGAAGAAATAGTTGCGCAGGTGTGTGTGTGTGTGGACACAGCCGCTTCCCGTTGTAAAGTGTTAGAGGAAGCGCGAGTTCATAGGAATTCTGAGTGAATATTCACGACATTCATTAAATAGTCTATGTCTACCATAGAATTAAAATCAAGATGGAGATGCCTGGCGCGAAATAAAGTGAAGCCGTCTGAATGTCGCCAAGTTAGCCCAAACAAACCACTCTCTTAGCGTTAGTTCAATTTAAAACGCCTCCTTTTAGCTGCCACACTACGTTTATAACGTAAAAAGTGGAAGGTATTATAATCGTTCAGTCCGTCTGTCTGTCCGTCCGTCTGTCATCCACTTTCATAGCCAAAACTACAAACGCTACGGACAAGTCGATACGTCAAAAAATTCGGCGCATCGAAATTAGAATACATTGAAAATTTCAGAAAAGAATTCGAATTCGAAGTACTTCAATTATTTAAAAAACTGCAAAATTGAATGCTCATTTAAAAAGCATAGGAAGCCATTTTTATTAGAATTAAATCACCATTGACATTCGCAACAATCGCTTGAGAAACTTTAATTCTTTTAGACAATAAATTAAAATAAATTTATTTTTGCGACATCGATCAGTTTGAAATGACGACAAATATATTTCACTACGAGATTCTTTGTCTGTTGATATGAAATGTTTTTATTCTATTTAAAAACGAGGAAATATGACATATTTATTCTTTGAAATATAAATTAATTTTTACAAACGATAAGTAACAATTATTGAGTTTTCGAAATAAAATTAATGAAACTAGCCAAATTTAGCATGTAAATGTTTAATATGGAATTAATGCTGTGTTTGGCGCTTTTTTACCTGTTAAACACAACTGTTGTGTGGAAGCGGGTTAAGTGACAGATTCTGTTGCAAACCTACTTGTTATTCTTTAAACAATTATGTTTGTTACAGAATCTGTCACTTAAACCGCTTCCACACAACATTTGTGCTCAACAGGAAACAAACTATTTATGCACCTCAGAAAAAAAAATTCGGCAAACAGAGCCTTTAGCTAGTTTTAATTAAACATTTAATCGATAAATTTAATTTTTTTCATTAATCTCCTTTCTCAGATTTAATAATTAGACTTTATCGTTTGCTTAATTTGTTTGAAGTTCGAAGAATAATATGTAATCTTTTTTAATAAATACTTGTGTCGTCAACAATTTACCATTACATTCGTTCGAAAATTCAGTCATTTATGTTTGTTAAAATTAATTTACAGTTGAACAAAATATCATATTATTAGTGCAATGGATGCTTATAAAATAAAAGCAAAACTTGCATATTTTTTGCCAAGTTAGAATTCTCTATGCAATCTTTCTTCATACATATATAATAAACCATCAACAGAACTCTATGTGTGTATATTACAACCAATCCTTACAGCTTGAATTACTTCCACATAATATATATTCTTCAAAAGTGTTTCATTTTAAATAAAGTTTCTCGTACGTTTAACGAATTGGAAAAACAGTGAAAATATTGAATAAAAATGGAATTTGTATGTTATTTCAATGTAGAATAAATTTTTAGTTTATTTAAATTTTAAATAAACTTTAAATTTGAATTTTTTAATGAAATTTTGGGATGTAGCCTAATCTGATTTTTTGCTTCAAATGACGTATTCGACTTGTCTGTGGGAATGTGGTTCTTTCTGTGAAAGTCGGTGACCGACAGACGCGGACGGCGGACAGAGACTGAACGATTATAAAACCTTCCACTTTTTACGTTATAAACGTAGTGTGGAAGCTAAAAGCGTTGAATTAAAATGTTTTTAAAAAAATGACTGTTGCGCCGCTGTAGTCTGTACATTAGCATTGATGCAGTTATGAATCTTGGTCAAATGACGAAGCTGAGACATTACTCAATGAAATGTAAACTCTAATCTCCCTTTTAAAATATGCCTATTTTCTTTTATGAAATTCTAAATCTTATGGTTGATTTTTGAAAAAATATTTCGAGTGATTTTTATTCTTAAAATTGCTTACAGTTTCGAATTGAAATAATTTCTTGCAGTTTAATACAGGATATAAAAAGCTTCATTCATGCTATTGGTGTATAAAAGTTTGCAATCACACGAATTTGATTTTTTATTAGAAACTTTATCTGAATCACAACCAAGATGTCATCAGTATAAATAACGAATGCAGCAATCCTATTAAAAATACAGCTTATCATCAATATAGTAAATTATTTAGTTCGTTTAAACTAATAGCAAAGTAGATAGTTTACTATTACTAATAATAAATAGTTAAGAATCTGCAAACTGTAGCGTAAAAAGTTGACAAATTCTTGTTAAAAGAAATATGAGATCAGATAATTATATTCACGACAAGTATGATTCTGTGATTTGTCCTAAATCCTAATCTTTTAAATAAAGATATTATTTAGTAGCACTGTTGGCAGTTTATTTTAATACTTATAGTAAAAGTTACACCTCTATTCACTTTAGATTAGTACAGAGTGATTCTACATTTATAGTTGCTGTCGTTACTTGGAGATAGATGTTTATTATAGATATCATTTATACTTATCCCTTTTGCTTCAATTCTAATTTAGTGTAAAATACAGTCCCTGGACAAATTATTAGACGCACTGTATTTTTTTAAAAGTAATTTTATGTTTCTTAAGAGTTTTTATGCAATAATGGTATATTTAAACTACAATATTATTGATTTTTATTTAAAAGAATTGTTGTAGACTACATATTTGTATTTATTTTAAGATAATTATAATTAATTATGATTAAGATTAATTTATATTAATTATTTGTTATAAGATTATTTATGTGTAGAATCATGATCCTCAAATGCAGGAGACAGTACAGTCTTGCATTGATAGCATGCCGCGCAGAATTAAAGCTTTGATAGCTTCTAAAGGTGGCTCAACTAAATATTGACTTTTACTAACATTAATTTCACTTTTATTTAAAACTTAATAAACTTATGCTTTTCTAAATTAATGCTGTTTTATTTATGTCAAATAAATCGGTAATTGATTGGATAATATAAAAATAAAAACCAAATCAATTTAAAATAATAAAACGGTACAATATCACTCGGTAATTAATATTATCTTTAGGGCGTCTAATATTTTGTCCAGGGACTGTGTATGAGGTGTATTTTGATTTTTAATTGGAAGCTGATTGTTTTAATTATTATCAGAGATGAGAATCTACCAATCGAAAAAAAATTCTTTAGATATTTTTATTAAAATAATAGGATAAACCTATTTTATTATAAAAAATACCTGCAGAAATTTATTTTTTGTTGTTGATTTTTCACTGTGATAATATAGTTTTTTAAATATCGAAATTGATCAATTGGACATAAACTACACTCTTAAAACAAATGAGCGGTTTTAACTCCGTCTGAGTTAATTTCCACTCCTTTCCGGTGCCGAAAATTCTCTTCCCCTATAGGAGTGGATTTCACTCTTTTGTTTTAAGAGTGTAGGGAGATCAGTCTCCTGCTCGCTATTGCTCCCCAACCCCGTAGAGACGACCATAAAAAAATTATCTTTTAATCTGGTCGTGGTAAGAGTATTATGTGTACACATAAAATACTATTTTACGCCCATCCCTCAGGTATCGAACAAAAATTATAATGTGGCGCAAAATATTTTTATTGGCTTGTTTTAGATGACATACTTCTTTCCAGCTTTCATTCCTGCTTTTCTTTCGACCTATATATGCTTCAACTGCCTACGGGTCATTGATTCCCCCATCAAAGCTCGAGAAAGAAATTACTTTTCATTCAGCATTTCAATTGCCACTCAAAGACCTGAAATCTACCCATTGGACGAAACCATTTTCTATGTATAGATGCTAAGAGGAAGCATTTCTCCAAACAGAAAAATCTCGTTTCATCGTTCTCCAGCAATAAATTTAGTCAAAATGGAATATTTATTTCACTTTACATACACTGTTAAAAATTTTGTGCTTGGTTTCACCATGATATTGGTTACTAGTAGCTGCAACGGCTGAATGGTGAAACGCTCCACCATATTTCTGGTATTCGGTTGAACCATTTCTCAGGTTTTTGTTTCCAAATCCTGAAAAATGGTTCAACTAAACACCGAAAAAAAGGTGAAACATTTCACCATTCAGCCGTTGCAGCTACTAGGAACCAATATCATGGTGAAACCTAGCACCAAATTTTTAACAGTGTATTACGTCCTAATTTACGTCGTACCTTTACATTCGACATGAACTAGGAACTCATGTATCAAATTTTGTTCAAGCTGAAGAGTGGTTTCAGACATTCTCACAGGCAGACCAATATTCAAAACCCTTTTTTTTTTAGAATCAGCACCCTCCAAAACATGTAAACAAAACACAAAATCTCCTTCGATCCCATCACAATGCTCTCGTTATCTTATATTTGTTAAGAGGTAATAGAAAGTAATAATTTAATTTTCAATGGTAGTTAAAGAACCTGACAAAAGTTTGCTGACACAGAATTTTAATAAGCTAACTAGTAGATTTCCTTTGAGATTATCACAGCCCTTAACTGCTGAAAAACACTTTTATTATAGTTTAATTTCTTTTTATACGATACATATCAGGATAGTGCATTGAGAATGTTAAGCTATACATGTTACTTAACTTTAATCTCCAGTTTAGAAATTTATAAAACAGAAAAAAACCCGTTCGTCATTGAAATTGATTGGAATGACACTTCCGAATTTTATTTCAAAATGATTTTATCATCAAGCACGTAAAAAAAGTAATTTATTTTACAGTACCTTATCTCATTAAATGTAGAAATGTGCCAGTTTTCGATTATTGATGGCTTTATTTTACAACGTAATCATTTGCTCATATGCTCCTGAATATAACAACTAAACGATTGTTTACAGTAAGCATTTTCTGATGTAAATTTATGTATCTAAGACATCATATACTTCGAGATGCGTCGTAATCTTCATTCTTGGCGTCTAGTGAAATTAACTTAAGGTAACAAATTGTAAAATGCTTGCTATGTCTTACAGGATTTAAAGATCTATAAAAGCGAAGGAGAGAAGGAATCAAGGCATTTGAAATTACTGTAAATTAGGGGTGCAACTTGGGTTTTTAAATGTAATTTTGACAGATATTAATAAAATTTATTTACTTTATAGTCGACTGTTTTGTTACTTGGATAAAACAGGGCTGCTACTACTGTTAAAAGGTTTGGTGCAAGGTCGCACCGGAATGCTGGAACTTTCTAGATGTTGCAGCATGTATTTGCCAGTTTTGTGGTAAAACTTTGATACACCTCAAACGTGGTAAATCAACGCTCCAAATAGTGGTAGCAGTTAGAAAGCTCTAGGATTTCCGATACAATCTTGCTCCAAAACTTGTAACTGTGTAATTGAAAAACAATTAATATGTGTATTTAATTACGAGTTATTTGGTATAAAGTGTGATTTAAAATCACCATAGGTGTCAGTATGTTCTACAATACTCATTTGAAGCACTCATTTACTAATTTGCGCACTCATTTACTAATTTGCGCACTCATTTACTAATTGCGCACTCATTTACTAATTGCGCACTCATTTATTGCGCACTCATTTACTAATTGCGCACTCATTTATTGCGCACTCATTTACTAATTGCGCACTCATTTACTAATTGCGGACTCATTTACTAATGTGTGCGCATAGAAACTTGCTCCTCCCTTACTTAAACTGCTTGAATGTTTTAAATAATAGTTCGTAAATGTCTGTCAACATCATGTATATTTTCCCCAGCAATATGAGAATGTCTCCTGAATGACAGACCTACAAACACCACTCGGTCCTTATCTAAAGAGCAACCACGTTTAGATAAACCTTCCAATCCTTTCTGCTCGATCTTGGGCTCAAACAAAATTATCAGGCACTTACAACACGCATTCTGCCCTTCAATAATAAGTCCCTGTCATCACCGGCTTTTAGCAGTCAGGCATTTCCCAGTGCATTGCAATATCCATTCAGAAACGACCATGTCAAAAACGACGAGACAAGTTCCACGAAATAGGGGGTCAGGAGGTAAACTACGTCCTAAACCTTGGTGGGTTGAAATCAATGTAACTGACTGTTATAAAGATTGCAACGGAATCCTGGCACTTTTTAGCCACCACTTTTGTGGTAAAATCACAACTTTTATACACCGCACCAGAATCCTGGAACTCTCTGGCTGCCAACACTATTTGGAGCATGGGCTCATCAATTTTGTGGTAAAACCATAGCTTTAATATTAACACACCGCAAATGTGGTAAATCTACGCTCCAAATAGTGGTGGCAGTTAGGAAGTTCCAGGATTCTGGTGCAATCTTGCACCAAAATTTTTAATTTTGTATTAGGCAGAATAAATTTGGTCGGTTGAAAGTGTGATGGGATCTTTGCTACACAGGGTCCCGATTAGGATTACTAATTACTATGTAATCAGAAGAACAAATAACTAGCTTTTCACTAATTGAAATTTCTAGCTGCATAATGGCGTAGAAAGATCACTTTATTTATTCCCATTTGGAATTCCAAATCGTAATGCGCAATCGTATTTAAATATGGTGATATTATCTATATATTTTTTTTTTTAAATTGAGTCCATAATGTTTTGTTTTTCTACGAATATGTATCCATCATCAGATGTAAAGTAAGGAAAATTACAAATGATATTGTTATCAAGTGGTCCTAGGATGCTGCTTAAAATGATTTCGAATAATTTAAAAAGTCTGCTGATCCAGGCTAGAATCAGTATTTAAACCCATGGACATTGATATCAAGTAAAATCTCTTGCCAATCGTAATTAAAATTATAATGGTAGTCTATTGTCGTTTTAAAAATCAAATTCTTTCTACTTAAAATTCTTTTGCTAAGTACAATTTTTCGAAGTTTATTGTTATCATAGAACAATCAAGTAAATAACCAATACAAAAATGTGAGTTACATGTCTGTCAAACCATTAGATCGACCAGTAAAAACGATGGCACTTAACGGATGGTGGCGCCAATCGGCCATTGTCTTGGCTGCTGGTTGGCGACAAATGTCGGATTGTCTGCGGAATGCTGGCTCGAATAATATCATGGCCCGCTTGGCATGGCAGAAAGTGGCGCCAATGACTAATCATTCGGGAATGGTATTTGGAAGCACTATGTAAACAATTTGAGTGTGGAAGAGGAATGTTAACGTTAGACTCCGTGGCCGAAATTATTGTGTAATAGCCGAGGTGGGGTCAGGATTGCTGAAATGGGCACATCATTCCTTGACCCACTATGGAGTGTCTCGCTGCAAAGTTTTATGCAGTAGATGTTGGTGTGTTGTTTTGTTTTACTTCACGCTACAGCTACACTTGGACTATTAGTGACGAGCCTATAATTTTGAGTCGCGATTAACCCTTTATGCCCAGAATTAAGTTTTAATTTTAATAATTCATCTTTGAACATTTTAATGATGGCTATTGCAATTAATTTGAATATAAAAGGGCAAAAAATAGTTGGGACATAAAATGTACATTATGACCCGAATTTATTTTTTTCTTCCTTTTTATTTATAATTCTAAGTCCTTTTTATTATAATTTTAAGTTCTATATCTTCTAAGTTACACTGACTAACATGCCATTTTGTTGAATGAATACGTGTTACCTATTTGGTCTTTAATATGTTGAAACCACATAATGCATTAAAAGAGCCCCACTGACATAAGGAAGGGACCACGGTACAACGCAACGGACTGATTTTTTCGTCAAGAAATGCTGCGGTTTATAGTATGGCTAAAACGGGGACAAAACCTGCGAAGAGAGGTACTCTTCATTAATTATTTGTCACTATTTGAATCATAGGGACACAATATTCAATGTCGCAGGGAAGCGACAACAACTTTTAGTTACCTTACATTAATAGATTTTGCATAAATGAGGCAGTTTATTTTGATATGGTAAATTTTAAATTTGTATAGTATTATTTTATTCGTGGTTTATTGACGATACAAGGGGTTGCCGATCTTTTGTATTGAATTGTGAAATTTAACTGAAATTTCTGATACAAGGTTATTGGCAATTCCAGTTTTATTGTTACTGTTTTTTAGTTATACAAAGAGGTAATACATTTAATGTATCAACAAGAATACGAGTTTATGAAAAAAATATCGTAATAGTTATCTTAGAAATAATTGTAAATAAAAGCAATAAACATACAACTGTACTTCATGTGCTGCACACACTTGAGAATTGTATTTAACAAAACGTAATTTTTTCCCCCCTACTGTCCTGCTTTGCTCCATTTCAGCTCTAATGTCTTTGAACTCAGTATATTTTATTCGCATTGAAGCAGACTTTTCTTAACTGGTAGGTAAGGTAAGGTAATCGTTTCCGGCTGCCTATTTCTAGCCTCCTTCAGGAGTTTAACACACAATAACCCTCGTATTTAGAACCTTGGTAAGTGAGAAGGTCAACCTGAGCGGGACAACGGAACTTGAGCGACATCGTACGCTAACGCCGTCGGGCTTGGACTCCAAGATTTAACGACAATCTGTCCTGTTATCGGCCTCATCGTGATGAGGATTTTTCTACTATTTCAGCAACGGATCCGATTTATAGGATGACTGGCAATAGAGTGGATTCGAACACCCCCACTTCCTGGAAGGTTGAACCTCTAGCAGATGTCTTAACCAATCGCGCACGGACGGGCCTTCTTAACTGGTATCACACTACCACAAAATATCCTTCCAATGTTTCAACTCTCTTCACCTCTAACAAGCAGGTAAATAAGTAATAAAAAATACATTTAAACACTGTGATACCTCTTCACCAGGAATGTAGCAAATTTGTTCTTTTTATTGAACAGCTATTGTGTGCGTACTTAAAAAAAATGGCTCGTTACCAGATTCTTTGCATGATTTAAAAATCTTTTATGATAAAATAGCAAAAGTTTATACAGAATGAAATTTTTTTGTGTTATGAAATGAGGACAACAATTTCCAACAGATTAAACATAAGAGTTATTGGACATAAAAATAATAGTTCTCAAAACATGATTTTCAACTCTTAAAAATATAACTGTTTTCTTGCATTTTAGTATTACTAGACTCTGATATGTGTGTATAAAATTCATAAATTCAATTATTATTTTCTCTACCCTTAATTTAAATTTTTTTTAAATGCCTATCCTAATGATTCCGCCTATAACTCCTTGGCCAAGGATTTTCTATTGTTGAAGTATCGAGATTGTTATTTTGTTACCCAAAAATTAAAATCCCACAATCATAAGAAACTCTATGAAACACGGCCAGTGATCAATATTTTATATTTGCAAACCATACGATAAATTTCCTACAAATGTATGAATGCCCAGGGCCCGTACACAACTTCATGAGAGGGCCGATCCCAACATGATTCTTCAAAAAATTTTACTATATTTCGGGGGAAAACGTGCAGGCCACTTCAGAGGGCCCCAATTCTAAAGAATAATGGGAAAAGTTGCACAAGAAAATAATAATAAACATAATACTATTGAACCAAGTACTATTAATTTTTTTATACGCAAGCCACTATTTTTTATTCCTTGTTAATTTTATAAATTAACTGCCACAGCCATGTGATCAAGTGAATAAGAGTGTGACAAGTCGAGAAATCTCACAAATTATGTATGTAGATAAAATGATTTGACATGATACAATAGGTATCTGATGTCATATCTTATGTATGTATTAAAATAATTGTATGTAAAAAGCAATGCTTACATGCCTACTTAATATAATAAAGGTTATTTATTCGTACAATTTTAAAATGAAAAAAAAAATCATTTTCATGGACGGATTAATGTATGTTGCGGGGGCCTCCAAACTGGCTTGTGCCCTGGGCCCCTAAAGTTGTAAGTCGGGCGGGCCCTGGTGCCTGTGTCATTTCTGGGGTTGAGTACAATAGATTTAAGGTCGCAGTGCTTGGCGTACTTGCACCCCACCAAGAAAGTCATAAGTCATAATTTCTCTACATTTAATTTTTAAAGATTTTTTCAACGTTTATGCACCGTAAACATTCCGCATGTAACTTTTTTCGTTGTTGAAGTATTGCAAACCATGCGACCAATGTTTCATGCTAATATAAACAAGTGTATAAATAACCAGCTTTTCTTTTGTTCTGCATCAACGTAGATTGATTTAAACGCAAGATAAACAACCTGTGTTGGTGGAAAGGAGGGGGGGGGGGGACTTGCAAATGCGCGGGGCGGATTCAATCATGAACATCACTGCATGAAGAAAAAAGGTGATCACAGGGTGCTGTGGGGGGCTGGCAAACGAGCGCGAGAAATCTCACTGCTGAAGATGAAGTTGGTTTTGCTGAAAATTGAATTAAGTCCGTCAATGGCTATGAGTCTAGGCTATGAGACATTGATATCAATAGGCAGGATCCCTAAAAGTCAGAATCTTGACTTGGACATTACACATTTTTTTTAGAATTGCTCAAAAAAAAAGCAAAAAGTGAAAATCTTTGCGAATCAATTTTTAAAAAAAATTATTAGGAAAAGGTGTTTTGCTAGGAGAAAATTAGCAATTAGTTTAACCTTTAAGTGAGGATCCTTAAAAGTCAGAATCTTGACTTGGACATTATACATTTTTTATTAGAATTGCCCAAAAAAAGCAAAAAGTGAAAATCTTTGAGAATAATTTTTAGAAATTTATAGGAAAAAGTATTTCTAGGAGAAAATTAGCAATTAGTTTAACCTGTAAGTGAGGGTGACCAGACACACTGCCTTTTGTAGTATAGTACTATTTTGTAATGTTAGGTCCAGTCTGTTTCAATAAGCTCTAAAATACTTAATATGTCCTTGGTGTGTCCTGCAAAAAAGGAATGCACTTCATCAAGCACAGATAAACATGTAGTAAAAAAGGAATTTAATAAATAGGCATTAATAGCCCAAATATCTTCAATTCAAGCATTTTAAACATGATACGTAAAAAAAAAATTACCGTTTTCAACGAAACACTTTTTTTAAGCATGCCATTTACATACTTTGCATACGAATGGTTGAAATTCACATTTTTAAGCTTCTATGGGGGAGGGGGGTCATGACTGTATTGCATAATGTCTAAAAAATCGGTCACCCCAGTGTTAGTTACATAACCCTTAATTACTGGACTTGGTTCACTTTTCCACCGATTCCTCCATTTGTGCATCTTCTCTGGGAACGATGAAAACGTGTAAACTAGATAATAAGGAGGGGGGGGGGGGGGGGTTGAGAGGTGTTGTTTATCTTTTATCCCCCCTTCTTTACTTTGCCCCCCTCCAAAAGGTGACGGGAGGGGATGTTATCACCTTTGCTAAACAACAACTTGAAGCAATTTATTTCAAAGCCTAATGGACATTACATTTGCCCCCTACTGCTGAAGTGGATTTAAACTCCGTGTGAAGAGGTGGTATATAGACTGTTTGCTCTAGCTATGAATGATATCTGTTAGTTGGACTGTAGCATTGACAATTTTAATCCTTTTTTTTTTAATCTGGAGAAATCTCTGTTTGAAGAGTATAGTAAACGGGAAAATAAAATGAGCAATTAGATTGAAAATTGTAATTAAAAATCGTTTTTTACAATTAGCACGTTAATTTTCAAAATTCTTTAAAAAAAATTATTAATAATATCACTATTAGGTCAATCCATCGAGATTATTAATATTACCCTCTTGTTTTAGAGTATGTCTCACATTGCATCCTAGCTCATTTTCCAGGTCTAAAATCATTAAATAAGACGGTGTTCAGAAGCTCAGTTCTGATTGAGAAGGTATATGTTGGTTCAACCTTAGCAATCTACTTTCACTCCTAAGCCATTAACAGCCCATTTGTAAATACCATTAACAGCTTCCTTACCAATAAAAGCGTTAACTTAAAGTTTTTAAAATCTGCTTACTTTCGTTTAACTTAATTTGGCCTACCTAACCCTTTAAGACCGGCGATCAGATGGCGCTGATTTAAGTTTATGAGACTACATTTTAGAGTTTAATCGAAAAAATGCCTTAAACAGCATTGTAGTGAAGTGACTTTCTCAAAAAGAACAATATTTTTCGTAATGACTGACTTTAATAATTGAACTGTAGTGAATTGAAGAATGTGTAAAATTCGTAGTTGCCTTTTCGACCGATTGCCAGAACTTGCTAAGATTGTGACTGTTTAACATCGTTTGTGCTTGATCTTACAGAATTCTACCGTTTTGACTTGTACGTTTGTGGTTTGTCCTAAATAAAAATGTCTCGTCTTAAGAGCAGTTCTTCAAACACAAAATAGTACAAGCATCAATGCTGGCAACTCCTTAAAAACAAAGTATTTTTTGAATACAAACAACGAATGGTACAAGTCAGCTGCTTCGGTATCGATAATTTTGAAAAGCTTGAACGGTCTCTTTCTTTTCCACACGATCGTGATAGATCGGTCTTAAAGTGATAAATTGTTCAGCACAATGGTTTTTATTGGCCTTACATTTTGTTTATTTATATAAACTAAAGCAAATAGCATATTTTCGCATATGGAAAATTCTTTTGCCAATTCGTCGTTGATGAGTGCGGTATTTTTTTTACATCGACGGTAAGACTTGTCACCTTAGATAGTAATTATACCTCTACTTAAAAAAAATATCGTTGATGAAACGCAAGTATGATGGTCGTTTCCGTCGTGTGTGGAAGCTTCAATTGAATAACATTGCCATTGGAGATCATGCGGCACAAGGTTACAATTATCAAAACCGTGTGTGACAAACATTCTTTAGACAGATGAATATAGTGAAACAGTCTTTAAACAATCAACAAAACTTCAATCCAACAACAATTTAGACTCCCAGAATGACAAGTGACAGCATTTACCCACACAACTTAAAACAAATCTTTAACCATCTATCTAAATATCAGACATTTATCAATTGTAGGACTGACTATAAAAAGAAATCCTGAAATCGCGCATCGTTTCTTTTTAATGGGTGTCATAGTTTAGAATGTCAACCATTTTAGTAATGTCAGCAGCCCGTTAATACTACATCAAGATACGATACTTTCCTGATAAATACACAATTGTAAACTTTTACGATGAAGGCATCAAATAGCCGTTCGACAAGTCTCTTAAGGAAAGAAAATGGGAGTAGAAATAAGATGATGGGGTGCTTGGCATGAATTGTGAAGAAGGCCAAAAGTCGCCAAATCTATGTGATATGCAAAAAAAAAACCCCACATAATAATGGCAAATTCCATGCAAAATTATTCTTTCTGTAGTGCCTGTAGTTTCGTAGTGTCTTCTAATGTTCTAGTTTCTGTAAGTCAAGTGTGCAAAAAGTGGTTATAACTAAAACTTTTAACATTAAATGAAAAAAAATAATAAGCTGATACATAGATATCATAGTTATTAGATTGGCAGATCACGTGACCTATAATGCTAACGACGGGACGCGCATGGAGGCCAAATAAGGGGGCAAAATGGCCAGTGTTAGTATCACTGGCCACTTTGAGGAGAAAAATACTACGAAAAAATACCATCTAATTCTAAAATTACAAAAAAAATTACTAGAAAAGGATTTGTTGTTGTTGTTGTCGTGTTCATGATGTGTGCAAAAACTACATGGATCCGAAGCTGTCGTAGACAGCTTTCGCTATTTCTTCTGCATCTTCGGAGAGAATTAAAATTTCTGGGTCTTCAAAGCCAATCCTGAAGAGCCTGGCTTGAATTGCTGGGCAGCCAAAGATATGCTGCGGGGACAGTTGGACACCAGGACAGTTTGGGCAGTGTGTGGAGAAGCTTCTTTGTCCTTCCGTTGAGATTTTCATTCCTTTTAAATGTTTTGTTCGTAGTCTGGCTATTATTGAAGATATTGTACGGTTACAATTTAGAGCAGGGATAGAATATTTAAAATTATTTTTGATAAGTCTACGGCTGGCAACTGCATTGGCGTCAACGAGAGTTATGAGTTTAGATGATTGGGGGAAAGCTCTTGATTCTAGGATCTCTTGATTGAGAAAAGGATTTAAAGTCACTAAAAAGATTCCAAAATGCAGCTAGTATTTTTACGATATTTTTAAACATGGGACCCCTCCGCTCGAAGAATTACAACGGGTACCGATTATTACATCTGGCAACACATAAAACTCCGATAAAAAGGTAGACCTCGTGCCCCCTCACAGAATGAACTAAAATAAAAACAAAAAAAAACTGAATTGGCGAGTTTTGGATAGAGGTATAGGCAAAGAAACCACTCAATTGGGGAAAATAAAATAGCAAAAAAATTTTTTGCAGTGCACCTATCAAATAAATTAAGGGATAATTAAAATATTTCGTTTTGCTTAATTCTCTTAATGCTCAAGTAGCGCATGAAGCCACAAAAATATTTCGTTTGCGGTTATCTAAAGTTTAGCACACAATACCTATACAAATAAAAGCTTAAAAAATCTCCATGAAATTTATACTTAAAACAGATTAATATCGCTAAGTATACCCTGTTAATTTATAACTGTATGGAAACATATTTAAAATCGGATTGAAATATAGTTAATTTAAATGTGTATAAAGCGAGCTTCCCAAATAATAAAACCATTGTTGCATTGGCTAATTATTTCAAATAGATGTTAACAGTATTGGGATTCAACTTTCGGATCGGAAAAAGAGGTTTTGCGTCAGGTGCTATTCGAACCCGCAATCTTTAAGTTACAAGTAAACGCCCAATCAAGTCGGCCACCCAATCTCTCGCTTGATATGAAGCCAAAAGAAGTAACCTTTCTGACATTTAACACTTGGCCAAACACTGCCAAAGTGACGTCATTGGGAACCAGTTTTGGAGGATTTTTTTAAAAACTACTATTAGCAAGTTTAATAAAAATGTTCAAGACCTTAACGTACACTCTTAAAACAACGAGCGTTTTAACTCAGTCTGTTAATTTCACTCTTCCGTGCGAAAATGCACTTTCTTATAGGAGTGAATTCACTCTTTTTCGGAGTGGGTAAAGAAATAAAAGAAACAATCTGCGTCCTACACTCTTAAAAAGAGCGGTTTTAACTCAGTCTGAAGTAATTTCCACTCCTTTCCGGTGCCGAAAATGCACTTCTCCTATAGGAGTGAATTTCACTCTTTTGTTTTAAGAGTGTACACTCTTAAAACAAACGAGCGGTTTTAACTCAGTCTGAGTTAATTTCCACTCCTTTCCGTGCCGAAAATGCACTTATCCTATAGGAGTGAATTTCACTCTTTTCGGTGTGGTAAAGAAATAAAAGAAACATCTGCGTCCAACACTCTTAAAACGAGCGGTTTTAACTCAGTCTGAGTTAATTTCCACTCCTTTCCGGTGCGAAATGCACTTATCCTATAGAGTGAATTTCACTCTTGTTTAAGAGTGTAAGGGAAATGATTTTAAACTCTCAAAAAACAATGTACGAAGAGAAAATGCAAACAAAACGAATTTCGACATTGTCGTACGATATTTTAGATGGATTCAGATGTAACTATACCTTTATAATAAGATGAGAGGAAGAAAAAAGATGAAAATGATAATATTTTACAATACAATAATTGCTGATGGTATTGATAAGGTGCGATATAATATCGAAACAATGACTAAACGAAGAGATATCCTGTTTTTTATGTCAATGTTTTTAATGATAAATATTAATAAAATAATTATATAAGAAATTAGGTATCTGTAATTAGGCTGTTTGCTTTATTGTTATATCCTTTATAAAGAAATATATCAATTGGCAATATTTGATATAATCTCATAACAACCGAAAATCATTGTTATTATAAAGCATCGATTTAGCATCGAAAGCATCAAAATTAGGTATCTGTAATTAGGCTGTTTGCTTTATTGTTATATCCTTTATAGAGAAATATATCAATTTGCAATTTTTGATATAATCTCATAACAACCGAAAATTATTGTTATTATAAAGCATCGATTTAGCATCGAAAGCATCGAAATTAGGTATCTGTAATTAGGCTGTTTGCTTTATTGTTATATCCTTTATAGAGAAATATATCAATTTGCAATTTTTGATATAATCTCATAACAACCGAAAATCATTGTTATTATAAAGCATCGATTTAGCATCGAAAGCATCGAAATTAGGTATCTGTAATTAGGCTGTTTGCTTTATTGTTATATCCTTTATAGAGAAATATATCAATTTGCAATTTTTGATATAATCTCATAACAACCGAAAATTATTGTTATTATAAAGCATCGATTTAGCATCGAAAGCATCGAAATTAGGTATCTGTAATTAGGCTGTTTGCTTTATTGTTATATCCTTTATAGAGAAATATATCAATTTGCAATTTTTGATATAATCTCATAACAACCGAAAATCATTGTTATTATAAAGCATCGATTTAGCATCGAAAGCATCGAAATTAGGTATCTGTAATTAGGCTGTTTGCTTTATTGTTATATCCTTTATAGAGAAATACATTAATTGGCAATTTTTGATATAATCTCATATTAACCGAAAATCAATGTTATTTTAAAGCATCGATTTATTGATGTTATATAATCGCGTAATAATATATTATAGTATTGCAGTAATATCAAATGTTGGAGTTGATAACTGAATTTGTACAAAAATTGTGAACTACTGATTTAAATTCAACAAATTTTGGTTTCATGCTTTGAGAAACCAGTTAATCTTAATTTAAAAATATTCTTTAGAAACTCCCGATAATTTAGAACATTAATGCATGGCTAAATTTATTTAGTCGAATGTGAGGAATCGATCTCACTCTTATCCTTTTTTAAAACTTTATCTTTATTTTCAATAGTTGTTTCACTAAGGAAATATTATAAATTCGACACCACATCAATAATAATTAAAATAAGATTTTTCAAAATATTGTAAGCATTCACTACTTTTCTAGATGGTTAGCATGCTTTAAAATACATGCACAGTTCTTGAACAAATAGTACTAAAAACAAACTATAAAAGTTTGGTGCAGTTATTCTCAAAATTGAAAGAGGAGTAGCGTTTAAAAAAAGTTCAACATTTTGACTTTTTTTAAAAAGTAAATGAAAACTACTTGTAAATATTGTTTTTATGTATTTTTGTGACTTAATAATCGAATTCGTTTATTATTAGTTCTAGAAAATGTTTATAAACGTTCTGTAATTTCATATAATTGTGCACTAATTCACTTTCTTTAGATACCTGTAATATAATTGCTTGTCTTGGTAATACCGAACAACCCAATTTACAAGTTATGAACAGATGGAACCGATTAATGGGAATCGTCTCACTATTGGCAACGTCTCTTTAGCCTTCAGCCTGTCAGAGCATTGTGCTCTGTCTCTTTATAAAGCCGAGCAGACCCTTTACAAGGTATATAGTAACAGCAATTGGTGAACCGATTTGAGGGTGAAATCGGGTCTTCGCTATTCAGTGCACGAAATCCCCATCGTTGTAATCGCTTTTAGGCAAAGAGAACTTAGGGTACATATGAATTTTATGGTTGTAAAAGTAATGTATAACAGGGTTCCCAACCTTTTTGCACCTGCGTCACTGACTTGAGAATTTTTGGGTTTCAATAAATATTTAATAAACGATAATATATCTTCTAAAAGCTTTAAGAGCTTTTTGAATTAAATTCCTGAAAAACTTCATATTTAAAGTTAATATTTTTTATTATAACATGTTATAATAAGGAGAAACAAAAATTTAAATGTATTAAGACAGTTTTTTTTTCCTGGGTTAAAAATCAACAATAAAAAAGTACAACTCGGAAAAATTTTCACATAAAATATACTTTATGTCAGTGCGAAATTTTTTGGTTTGCTGTAAAAAATCACATGGACAGAGCTTATCGGTACTATTTACATCGATAAAGTAATTAAAATTTCTCTTTAAATAATAAGTAATATGTTTGCGTGCTCACTGCTCATGCGTACAGAAGGTACAGAAGTTATAATAGCATTATGTTGCTCCCATCACTCACGCGTACCACCTGAAATTTTCCCGCGTACCACCGGTTGGGAACCCCTGGTATAAGCTAACGAGGGGTTGTTGAGCCCAGTTGGTAAGGCTCTTGCTTTGGATGTGAAAGTTCCAAGTTCAGGTCCATGCTGCATTGTCAAAATAACTGTTGACCTATAAACGGTGTTTGCAGCCAAAAAGTCCGACGAATAATACCCCGCGTAGAGATAGTGCACGTTAAAACATTTTAAACTCCCAACGCCGCGTGCAATATCACCCATAACTTCCGTTGGGTGCCTACTCAGGTGGCGGCTTATCACTTTATTATGGCTCTAAATTGTGATGCCCGTCACCAATAACCCTCGTGTAGCTCTAGTGAGACGATATTTCAACCTAACCCTAACGTTACAATGAACATTTGTTTTGGTTGGACCAATGTATTACTAGGGCAAGGGCTATATATAAAACGAGAATCGTAATTTTGAACCGTGGTTAAGTGACGAGGCATTCTACTGAGTATTTAGGTACTTAAAACTTCATCATACTTAACCCACTACCGGCGACTTTGTTAATGCCATTAATACCTTCATTTCCGAATAAAAACGCTATTAATTTTAAGTTTTTAAAATTCGTTTTTCGTGCCACTAAATTTATACTACATAAATGGTTCAGGGAAAATAAGCAAATAGCTTATTTTCGTGTGGCAAATTTTCTTACCAATTGTCGTTAATGAGTTAAATATTTGCATTATTTTAGTTCAATACTGAATATTTTTAAAGTTTTGATTTGTCTATTCAGACACAAAATATGCAATAAAAAGTATCAAGTTTAAGTGGACTGGAAATGAAAAAGAATCAAATGTACTGTACTCCAGTGTATAAAAATCCTTTTTTTAAATGAACCAGATTTATATAAATTGAAGAACATCTTGCCTCCGTGAAAGACTAGGTGAAAATAAACTCATCGTTCCTTACCATCTTACTGGTTTGATAACCTTCGAGTATATTTTAATACCCCAATCGAGTAGATGACATGGATAGCATAGAGGTATTTGTTAATGTCCTTAGGGGCCACTGCGTTATATCATTCGATGGGTCTGTTTCGTTGGATGATCGTTTATTTGTATTTATTTGCAATTTAAAAGGCGTGGAAGAGATAGTTTTACACATCTTTTGGGGATTTACACTTTATAGAGTTCCAACTTCTATCACGGATTTTTTTATGCATATAAAAATGACATTCTAAATACTATACAGCATACTATTTCAAATGAAGTTGTGATTTTATCGGAAACATTTGAACCCCTTTGAGGGATATGCGAATTGACGGAAGTGCAAAGTTGTTTTTACTGCATAAGATTAATCTTAAATTTTTATCGAAAAATTTAATTTCTTTACATATTTTAAAATTGTATTTCCATAGCAGATGAGTTTTAATCACTTCCTCCATACTTTTAATTTAAAAATTCACTAAAATTATAAAAATTTACAATTTTTAAAAAGTATGTGTGTTGCTGGAAAACCTGACAGTCAAGTGATAGCTTTATACGTCTGTGCCCCTCAGAGGGTTAATAATACCGTTTTATTTATTAAATTCGGAATTATATAAAGTACAAAAACATTAATATAGAACGCACTTCATTATTTATATTTTAAAATATTAAGTAGAAAATATTTTTTAACAGTTTAACTTAAAGAGCAACTTAATTTCAAAATGTACATAAGCAGTTACTGAGAACAAATTGCAAATAAAAATTCCTTATTTTGAATTGATCATTCAATATTAAGAAGGAAGGCGTCCTTTAAAGGATTTGTTTGTTTTTTAAATGCTTAAAGACTGAGCATTTGCAAATAATGATTCATTTAAGTTTTCAGTAAATTCCCACAATACACAATTTCAATACATGTTCATACGCATTAGTTTCTCCGATGAACAACGAGCTCTGTACAACTCTCTTTGCTACTAGGATCGACCAGTGACTGAGAAAGTACAATGTACATTTTTTTAGATACATGTTTTGAGTATTACTTTGGGAAATAATTTGAATTATATTTTCTAAATATTTTATTATATGCTACTTTTTAAAATTCAAGATTTTTTTGTTGATTTTTTAATTTTTCAAAACTTCTTAAAGTGGGATCTTTTATATTAACTTCTTATAATTTTTTTGCTCTTAAGAACGTAAGTGTTCTATTAGTGTATATAAATGCTGAAATAAAAAAAAATTTATTAAAAACGTTTTTGGAGGCCTCTCGTTCAAAATGCCTAGTCTAAATGAATAGCTTAACAAATTGGTCAAGTACATTGAAGAAATTTTCTATATCCTTTTTCTTTACTAAAATATTAAAGAAGAAGCAAGCGTGGCGGGAAGTTCTCCTAAAGTACATCTTTTTTATGTTTTATCGCCAAAAGTGTCACCAAAAGTTTAGCCCACATCGAACATAACTCGCATTCGAAATTCAAACAGGATCTCCAATTATGGCTTTTGAATGTTCCATTCGTCCTCGCGTAAACGCGGTAGCCAGAAAAAAGAACGGACAGCGACATCGGGAATTAATCATTTGAAAACGACCCATCCATTTAAAGAGAGAGATGAAACAAACATAGGAACTGCCTTTTTTTATTACCTTCATTTTGTGTTGAGTAGATTGCTTTGGTCGAAATAATGCTGCACTAGAGCTAAGATTAGCTAATGGATATAAAGCCTTTCAGTTAAAATCGCAGATAGTGATGAGGCTCCTTGTAAAGATTAGAAGAAAAAAGGTATTAGCTTACAGGTAAAAGTATTAGAATTCAGACAAACTACACTAAACAGCAACACACTAAATAAAAAAAATCATATTTTATAATTTTAATAATTTTTAGAATTTAACGTGTGGAAGAGTCATTAAAAACATTTACTGCAGAAGTAGAATTAAAGAATTTTAAGAAGTTAAATTTCAGTTAAAATTTTAATTTAAAACTCATGCAGTGAAGCAAATTTTACAGTTCAACCAATTTGCAATATGGTAAAATAAAAGATATTTATTCTGGCTTTTATTGGCATTTGTATGACGTTAACCAAATCAGGAAAAACCCAGAAACAAAAATTTAAAACCGTAAGGAAGGAAATTGAGGACAATTAAATTAAATAACGATCAAGAGATTCGTAATTAAATTTAAATATAATTTTTAACTTAAGTGGTTTCGGGAAACAAAATAGCTTTTTCTAACCATTCAATAAGTAGTGCAAGAAATATTTATCAAATATATTATTATTTATATTTAATATATTATATTATTATTATAAATATTAGTTATTATTTTGTTAACTGAGCCTTTAAAACGGTTATGATACACTTCACTGAAAGAAGACAATTCTTCTACTATAAATACAATTAGACATAATGGGGTTGTTTCACGTCGTGGATAGCAACAGCTACAACTTTTTGATGTCATTTGTTGCCTAGCATTAATTATGTTTTGGTATTCGAAAATGAGTTTTCTAAGAATATTTTACTTATTAAATTTTTTTAAACGCCAACTTCTTGTTGTGCTGTTCGTTGTTCAAAACATTTCTTAAAGAAAGCTTGCATAGAGAGAAAAAAAAATCTTTTCATCTATATAGTTCATTTTGAGAGTGAAACCGGAGCAACCAATGAAATCGCAGTACGTGAAACCGAAGCAACCAATGCAATCCAGTACGGATACTAATGAAAACAAGAGCGTTACACCATCTGAAACATTCTCATTATTATGATTGTTTTTATTAAAAACTCCTGGCAACTAACACACATTTGATGGTTTAGAATTTAACAGCTTGTACAATATGTAAACAGAAGAATACTTTTAAAAAATTGTGCGTGTTAAAAAAACAAATTCAATATAAAAAAAATACATTAATATAAAATCCATGTTTATCTGAAATCATGGAGCGTACTATCCGAAAAGTAGCGAAAGTTGTCAGCCATCTTTAATGGAAGCCTGATTAATAGGAATCGGTCGCCAAAGGATCTCTCGTCATTATCTGTAATCTCGATGGACCATCTCATTTGGCGACATGTCTTTTCCGACGGAAAGAATAAGAGAAATAATGGCTTAAGTCATGTTTACATAAATTCGAACTGTTTTTAAACAGCTCAAACTTTAAAGTTGAAAAATAGGAAAGAAGAATTTTTTTACCTAATTATTTTCTTAATAAATTGTGATTTTAAAATTATTATTTTTAATAATTATCTGGAATATGAACTAGTAGTTCATATATATGAGTTAAAAACTAGAGGTGTAAAACACCACATTATTTTCAATTACCACTCAAAGCTCACCTCAGATATTTAAACGCTGTTTTGGCTTCTCTGTTCTGCACGTCTGGTTTTTTTTTATAATCGTTACGATCACGTCCATTGTGTAACAAGAACTTGTGTTCTAATTTTAAAGCCCGCAGGTCTTTTTTTTTAATAATTGCGTGAAAAAAAGTACGACTTTTACATTACAATTTTAATACCAGAAGCGTGCAAATAGTTACTTTTTGAAACAGTAAAAAAAAAAGTACTTTTTTTCACTCAACACCAGTGAAAAAATAGTTATTTATGCAACTAGTGTGAAAAGTAAGGCTTTTTTAAACGAGTTGAATAATGAATAAATTATTTAACGAGCGAGGTATACAAGCGAGTGAAATATATTCACGAGTTTAAAAAAGGCTATTTTCAACGCGTTTTCATACACTATTTTTTATAATAACGTGCAAAAAAAGTGTTTATTAAATTGGCATTTATTGATTGGCTTATTAATTATTTTATTATCACGTTCAAATGATTTGAATGTGATATTAATGGTTATTTTAAAATCACGTGCAAAAAGTATTTCTTAGATTGGCATTGAAAATAAGACGCCAAATAAAGAATCACGTTCAAATAAAGAATTTTACACCAATCACAAAGCCTCCGAATAAAATATCACGCTCAAATAAAGAATTCTAAACCAATCAGATGCTCTTGTTTACTTTGTCGCACTAGTGCGTAAAAGTAACTTTGAAACACGATTTCGTTAAAAGCATCACTTTTGCCATGATTATTGATTTGAAAAAGTTAGTTTTTTTGCACGATATTATAAAAAGTATTTTTTTTTCACTCTTTTCAAAAGATGCCAACATTTCATGTAAAACTTTTATTTCATAATATTCGTGTTAATTGTAACATTGGAACCTTATTAAAGCTTATGTTTGGCACTCTAGTTACATTGGAACCATTGTTGTTGCATTTCTATCTCTTCTGGAAGCTAAAAACTTTCCATTTGTTTTTGAAAATCCGAACAAGAATACATGTTTAAATGTTCAATGTTCTTTAAACTTAAAAAAAAAATAGTTTGCCTTTTGTAGTTCCAGAGATTTATCGATCTGCTTTCCGTAAAAACATTAAATTAATTTTGAACTAATCATATTTGATTTTTTTTCACGTAATTATAAAAAATAGTAAAACACGTGTCATTATGTCACTCGCTTTAAAAAGCATTACTTTTCACACTAATTGCATAAATAACTATAGCAATATCTTTAAAACATAAAAAAGTTTTATAGCAGCTACCCTTTGAGCACTTCCAGATATTTCCTTGAAATAAATATTCCAACGTTCAACAGGTTCTACAAGAACTCGTGTCCTAAATTTGAGATCAGTAGCTCTTTTAGTTGGCGTCCTAAAGTAGTTTCAGAACAAAGCTCAAAGACCACTTTTTTAGAATCGGCATCTTCCAAAAGGTGTAGAAAACTCCAAATCCCCATTTCGGATTTTTGATCCCATCCAATAATTTCCTTAACTTATATTTCACATTAGGTAATTGAAAGTAAAAAGCCCCAAATAAATAATTTCGTTCGGTTAACTAAACCTATTATATTATAAACTAGTATAACACCGCCATCGATGTTGATGTGGAGATATTGAATGGATTTAAACAAATCGATCTATATAATCTGGAATACTCAAAGCAATCAATTATTTCAAATAAGCTTCACAAGCTTGAAAATAATAATAAGTTATAAAACTTTACAACAAACAAATTTCTTTAATTCATAAAAGATTCATTGACATAGTTCGTTTTCGAACTCATTATTCCGAAAATGAGTGGGGAACTGACATTCGTTGGCGACATTGGCGGATTCCGACCCCCGAGGGGACGTTTATCAATTAATATCGAATTCATCAAAGCGATCGACTCCAAATAAGTGCCTTGATAAGACCGCGTCGTCACTGCGTCCATTTGACAAAATTGCTACTAATCTTTTTG